>QANY01004429.1:0-223535 GCA_003255025.1 Datisca glomerata | reverse complement strand
TCCCTCCCCCCCCCTCCCCTCCCCTCCCCTCCCCTCCCTTTATCTCCCCCTCTCTCTATCACTATCTCTCCAATTTTATTCCATTCATTATTCATACCATTAAATTTAGAAGACAAATCAATTTGATTGTTAGAGAGAGAGATCCCGAGAGATAGAGAAAATCTCTCTCTCTAAATATATATACCCACTCTTTATTATTGGGTTTATTGAGATAAGGAGACAGTCATCTAAAGAGAGAGAGATGCCATATATATACTATATATACTTTAGATGTTAGATACTTTGGATGCAATATATATATAAGGAGGCGGAATTACATATATTTTAAGTATTTAAAGACAGGGTATTAAGACATGCAAGATACCAAAAGTAAAATTGTTTATTGGAGTAAGATTAAAACTTACAAGTATTGAATAAATTAATTTGTAACAATTAATTAGTGTTCTCGCTCACTAATTAATGTTGAGAAGAAATAAGAAAAGATTAAAAAAGAGGAGGAAGAATGATGCTTTGTTTTCAAAACACGTTTTTTTATCAAAATCTTTAAGAGTAAAACAAGTTCTGAGCAACAAATGTGAGAGGGCAGCCTATTTATAGGAAAGAAAAGTGAAGTTCACCGGGAACTCATCACTTACCTGCACTATTTTTTTCTACAAAAATAAAAATATTTTATATTTCTACTTTTGACTAATTAAAGTAAAATGATAAATAGTTGTCTAATTATTTGACAACTAGTACAATAATTATAAAAAAGATAAATTACAAAGATTCATTGATAATTGTAATCTGGGACTTTGCATCTTCATTATTGGATTAATTCTTGCTTCAATTTGGATTTAAGCTTTGTGATTTTTTATTTTCGCTTTGAAGAGGGTTTGGATAAGTTTGAATTGGATGATTTGGTTTGTGGATTTGGATTAATGGGCTCATTAATTTAATGGAGCCTGAGTAAAAAGATTTGCCAACTTTATTTAAGGGTGAAATTTTTGTGTGAATAAGTTAGAAAATATAATGGGTCGAGATATGTATATCGCACGTTATGTTTAACTAGTATAACTAAAAGGACATTAAGTTAACTTCTTATTATTTACACAAATTTAAAATAAAATTTAACATATATCAAACATAAAAAGAATAAGTTGACACTCATGATTTCATAGATTATCACGTACAATCAAATATTACAATCATATTTTACTAGTAATTGAATTACAATGGTCATTAGAAGTTATCTTAGGATGTTTTCATTTCCATGATGGTTTTTGAACTCAGTTTTCCATAGGTTTTCTAATTTCCACTTCCATTAAGTTAAATCTTTACAGTCCTAAAGGCAGTTGGAGATTTGATTTAATATAAATTTAGAGTTTTTCTCTAACAATTTCTTCAAATTTTTCGATATTTGTGTGCGTATCAACAAAATATTAATGCCTAATTGTTTGATATCCTGCATAAATCAATAGTTCTTTAGAATGTTGTTTTTGAGTCTTCGTACGTGTCTTTCTTGTAAAAGCTTTCATTACATCAGTTGGTGTCAGATCAGGGCTTGTTCCTGACAGCTGCTACCAAAGAGACACCCAACCAACTAGGTACCTCATAAAAGAGGCCTATAAACATGACCTTGCGACGCAACTGATGTAGCATATTGTTGCATTCTTGACTATCAAAATTAATACAATAATCATAACCGTCCTCCCGTGCTTTATAAGTTTTGATGACAATCTTCAACCACAAGAGTTTCAAGATTAGATATGTACAGGAGATGAAGTTTTGGACTTCAAGGGAGTTCTAGTAGATAAGAAGGCGATGCTTGTAAGGCTTTGGGTAGGGCAACAACATGGTGGCTACATCTCATACTTACTTGGGCAAGATTAGGAGAGAGTCAAAGATTGTTGACTGGGAAAAGATGAAAAGTAAATTGCTTTCTGATTTTTTACCTTATAATTTTCAGAAGTTGATGTATCAAAGTTACAGTTGTGACAAGACACGCGAACAATGCATGAGTATGTTGATGAATTTCATCAACTCTTAGAGAGAAATATCATAGGAGAAACAAAGAAAAAGTTGGAGTCAAAATACATAAAAAAATATGCATCCCGATTTCAAGACGCCTTTATGATTTTTATCGGCAGTCTATTTTAGATGCATATGAAAGGATATTGCGATTAAAAAGACAATTCTTACATAAGTTGACAAATCTCATGAATACTCATCGTAGTAACACAAAGAGTCATTGCTCCCCAAGCATTCAAGCTACAAAGTTTCCAACATCGATAGATTAAGAGACTCTCATGAATGTTGATACCTCATATGTAAAAATAAAAATGAAAATAATTATTACCTTGAAATGGAGTGAATAAAGCATTCAAATAAAATTTTAGTCAAGTGCCGTCAAAAAATGGTGAGCTGTCTCTCTCCAATTATTCTTGAAGCTTTAGCAATTGTTGAAGGACTTCCCCTTGCTTGAAAATTGTCAACGTGTTGGTAAATAATTTGAATTATTTCTCAGAACTTGGACTTTTATTCAATGCTTGTAAATCCTTTTTAGTGGATTTGAGAGATTTAAAGGTTAATCACGTTATACGTACTTGTAATGAAGCCGCGCATCGAATTGTTCATTTTCACTTTCTATTTTTGTTTAAGTGAGTTTTTCGGGATTTTATGCTTAAAATAAATACTCAAAATGAGAGCTATTATTTAGGACTTAGGAGTGATTTTATGATATTTTATTTCCGTTAGGATTTCCTAATTCTAGTAATTCATTATAGCCCTAGGGTCATTTGGTAGAGTTGATTAATAAATAAAATTGAGAAATTCATCTATCCATTTTTCTAATTTTTCAATATTCATATGTGAATCAATGAAATCTCGATACTTATATTTCTGATATTAGTAGAAGAACCAACAGATTGATAGAAGAGTATTTTCAATTTTCTGTATGTGCATTTATCATCAAAACAGTGAAAATCACCTCACTCAAAGTTAAACAATTCATTTTGAATCACTTTAATAATCCGCTTCGTAACTAGCCCACAATTTATGTCATGATTTAATAGTTTGTTTTATGACCGTTGATATAACATCTATTTTCGTGTAATGATATTTTGGATGTTATAAAATCAAATTTAAGAAGTAAATTTAATCCAAACAGTCTATTTAGTTAACTATTCCGTCGTACACGCCATATACGGATTATCACGAGAAAGAACCCTCTAATAAATGGGATCGAGATAGGATTATTTACGGTTCGGTTCAATCAAATTTTTAGCGGAAAATCGAACTAAACTACTATTCGACAATAAAACTAAACCGCACCGTTCATGTTACAAGAACCAAGCCGAACCGTGAGTTTCAGTTCGGTTCGGTATTATTAATTAAAAATAATTTTTTAATTCTGATAATAAAAATAAAAATAAAATTTTGTTTTGATTCGATTCGATTCGATTCTATTAGAACTTATATAATATATATATATTCGGTTCGGTTTAGTTCGATTTGAAAATCATCAAAATTTGAACTGAACCGAAACTTCGGTTCTCTCATTTTCCCGAACCGAATCGAACACATATAAAGAACCGACTGAACCCGATTATTTTCGGCTTAATTCGGTCGGTTCAGGATAATTTTGAACACCCTAGTCTGAGGGATAAATATTTTTTAGACAATACTAGCTAAACTATTTTTTATAAAATTTTCCATTATCTTGAAACTTAAAATTAAATATAAAAATCATAAAAACAAAATTCAACAGGTTTATTTAAATTTTCAAAGAATTTTGCTCCTTAATATTGCTATCTAAAATATGAAAAAGTAAATGAAAAGTTTCAAATTAACCTGCTATTGTTTAGCTAATTATTTTAGGTACAATGAAAATTGACAATGCTATTATGCATAGTGAATCTAATATTGAATTTATAGGAATAAATTGAGGTCATGTTTACTTGATGAATTTATAATTCTAAAGATTTAGATTAATAATCTAAATACATGTTTATTAAAATAAGATTCAAAATTTGCGTGGGACCTATCATCATATTATAAATTCTAAATCTAAATATCCAATCTAAATCTTAAATTTAAATCTTTAATTCAAATTCTTAATCCAAAATTTAGTACTCAACATATTTATATGATGCATTTTATATATTAAAAGAAAGTATAAATACCGTGCAACCGTAAATATTCTAATGATTCTTCTACAATATTTTATTAATATTAGTTTTATGAAGCTCGTATAACCTATATGAAAATTTTCTAAGAGAAAGATATAGTAATTTAATCATCAATTAAGATGAATTTGGGACGGTCCAGTTCCCAAACAAACAAAATAACCTAAGATATTTATACGGTCCAATTCCTATAATATGTCATATTTAAATATAATATATTTTTTTAATTTAAAAAAAATAAAAAAATATAATTCCAACTCATTATTAACTCTATAAAAAAAATGAAGACGTACTGAGTTTTTATTACCGGAACAGCTTATTGCAAAACGTTTATAACTGTGTTACGGACAAGAAATTTGTTCTGTAGGAATATCCACCATCACCTCCGTATCTATTTCCACTTCTCTCATCTACTGACCATTGGATCAACATTAAAGCATTTTGTACGAACAAAAAGAAACACAGCAGATAATTTAGCGGGTGAATTTCAGAGCACCGCAGGTTTTTCTCTGATTCATAAATAAATTAACCAATTTTTTTTTGTCTTTTTTTCAGTTTATTTCATCTTTGCAAAAAATCCAGGCATAAATACTAGAGGTACAGCTTTATTTTTGTAATGCATCACTCCCCATTCTCTCTCTCTCTCTCTCTCTCTCTCTCTCTCTCTCTCTCTCTCTCTCTCTCTCTCTCTCCCCCCTCCCTCTCTCTTTCTCTCCCTCCCTTTCTCTCTCTCTCCTCAGAACAGAGGTATCTGGTGAAAGAGCGAAAAACGACCAAACGGCTATAATTGACTTAATAAGAATATTGATTGTTCAGAGAGAGAAAATGTGACCAAGTCGCTCAGGATAATACATAATACTCATTTCCCGGATTTTACTGGGGATTAGCCTCTTGATTTTCAGGGGCTGATCTGGATTACAAGGATCTGCTCCATCTGGGTTATTCTTCTTTGTGATTAAGTGAGAGGAGTGACTAACTGGGCGGCGCATTTCAACTTTTTATTGAATTTTGGGAAGTAGAATCTTCCATCTGGTTGCTGTTCGTCATGTCTGAAGGGTATTATAGCTCTAAGAAGACTGATGATGTTTGTCAAGACGTTTGTGGCCAGGTACTTTCCTTTCAATTTTGAACATTATTTTCTCCCTTCTCTCCTATTCTCTGCCATTCTTCATTATTCTTCCAAGAATTTTGGCTTGTTTTTGAGTTTTCGATGTTGGGTTAATTTACTTTTTCCAAGGTTCAGGGAAATTAGTAATTTACGCCTGGTTGGATTTTTGGATGCGAAAATGTCTTTTCCTTTTGTATGCTTTAAATTAATAATTATGCCTTTTTCGAGTTGTTTAAAACTCATTTTATGTTCACTCCTTAAAGGTTTTTGATAATTAAAGGTTTTGGGTTTTCTGGGTTTTTCTTATTCTTCCGTTGCTATTATTGGGCTCCTCATTTTCCTCAACGGCAATGTGAGAATATGAAGAATAAAGAAACAGTTTTAGTTTTTAAAAATAGCAGTCTCTCTGTTGTTCTGTTGGATTTCTGCAACGATTAGTGATTGCAATTCGGCCTTCTGATGATTTAATATCATTAAATTCATCTGTCTAACTATGATAGATTCATATAACAATTCTGGTCTGTCAATTGAATTGATTTAAAATCTATGGCAGAATCAGTATCAGATTCAGTTTCACAGGAACATAATGGCTAAAATTTCGTTATACCCTTCAAGATTGGGTAAGAATTTGATATGATTTATGTATGAGCAAATCCCATAACTTTCATTGCCTCATTCGCCGCAGGGAACTCACGGAGCATTTAGTATGTCAAGACTCCGGTGCATTCTTCGCGGATTCGATTTCAAGACCTACATATTTCTGTTTGTATTTCTCCCAGTGTGCATCTTTTTTGTGTATATTCATGGCCACAAGATCAGTTACTTCCTAAGACCACTATGGGATTCCCCCCAAAAGCCATTCCATCAAATCCCACATTACTATCATGAAAACGTATCAATGGAAACTCTTTGCAAACTCCATGGCTGGGGAATCCGTGAATCGCCCAGACGAGTATTCGACGCTGTTTTGTTCAATAACGAATTAGACATCCTCACGATCAGATGGAACGAGCTCTATCCGTACATCACACAGTTCGTTCTCCTCGAAGCAAACTCAACTTTCACAGGGATACCAAAGGATTTGCTCTTTGCAAACAATAAAGACATGTTCAAGTTTGTTGAGCCGAGACTAACGTACGGAAAGATCGGGGGAAGATTTAAGAAGCGAGAGAATCCGTTTATTGAAGAAGCGTATCAGAGATTAGCATTGGATCAGCTTCTACGAATAGCAGGGATAGAGGATGATGACTTACTGATAATGTCGGACGTTGATGAGATTCCAAGCGCTCACACGATAAACCTATTGAGGTGGTGTGACGATATTCCGTCCGTTCTTCATCTCCAATTACGAAACTACTTGTACTCGTTCGAGTTCTACGTAGATGATGAAAGCTGGAGAGCTTCAGTCCATATATATCAGACTGGTAAAACAAAATACGCACATTATCGACGAGTAGACGATCTTTTGTGGAATTCTGGATGGCATTGTAGCTTTTGCTTCCGTCATATAAGTGAATTCGTATTTAAAATGAAAGCTTATAGCCATTACGATCGAGTGAGGTTTTCTCATTACTTGAATCCTGAAAGGATTCAAGATATCATATGCAAAGGTACTGATCTGTTTGACATGATACCAGAGGAGTATACCTTCAAGGAGATTATTGCGAAGATGGGTCCCATTCCTCGTTCTTATTCGGCTGTTCATCTTCCTGCGTATCTGTTGAACAATGCTGAGAAATACAAGTACTTATTGCCAGGTAATTGCAAAAGGGAAAGTGGCTGAAAATATGAAAGGTTGATTCTTCTGTTTTGGAAAATATGCAAATTGTGCATTTGCAGCAAATACTTCCTTGTGGAAATGAATGGCTGTGACTCGGAGCTGATTCAGGCAAAGCCTTTTTAAACATTGAATTATAGCTCTTTCAATATATAGACAATAGAAGAAATTCTTGAAGTTGAGGGGGAAGCACTCTGATTTTTTCTTTTATCCCATTTGGCAATACGGGGATTATTACATTTCGTGTTGTTACGCAAAGATTTCCCGTATTTCTCATAGTTTGAATGATATTTGATTTCCCAGATTCGCCATCTGGGTAATTTTTATAGTAATTATGGTTGATTTTGATATTTAGATATTGAATATTTTAGCTCATTCATTAGATAGACAATAGAAGAAACTGGATGAATTTTTGTGAGTTATGCCAACTGATTGCTTCTGATAATCAAACTGAAACTGATCTTTCATTCACTTAATGCTTTGTTTACATTGGTTTTCTATTGGCCACATGAGTCAATTGTGGTGCCCAGAAGCTAGTTATGGGCAGTTTACTTGGAGCCGTCGAATTTGGGGCAATTTTCTTCAGAGAAGAGCTTGACTTAGAGCTGAGTTGGTCTAAAAATTGATGCAAGAGTGTTGATCACGGTGACCCACCACCAGTTCACACCCAATTGACTTGAAAGGAATAGGATATCAACAAAAGACTGATTCCCCGACTAAAGTTACACTTCATTGTGAATTCTTTTGTTTTATCGTCTGTTTCCTAGTGGTCTTTGTTTCAGACGTGTGGTCTTCTTCTTAGTGAAGGTTTATTCTTGTATGATTCTTTTGGGTTTTTTAACGTTTCTGCTAGGAATTTTTTGGCAGTTCTTTTTATTATTTCCTTGAAGTGAATTTGGTTTTTTGTTGCTTGGAGCCTTTGACATTTCTATGCATAGAAAGTCTTTTTTGAGACTTTTATGGTAGATTAGTGCGTGTTAGTATGATATTCAGATACACAAATGGTTGCTGCCTAAATATGGAGAGCACACATGTCTTAAGGCTTTGGTGGACGTCGACACAAAAAGAGGACAGAGAACCAAACGAAGTCTACATTAGTGGGGTGAAGAACTTGCCAAAGAGCCATGGTAAGACTTGTTGATGAAAAGAATATTCTAAAATCTTCTCATTGGTTTAAAAGAGAGTGACATTTAATGTCATTGTCCCTGACCTGAAATGATAAGATTTGAGGAGACTTAAGGGCGTTCTGACATGGAGGGCGGTGATTAGACAAATTGACATAAGTCCAATGCCGTAAGATCACATGAAATATCTCCTTCGACTAACAATGATTAGACGAACGTGTACTGTACATCTGAGCTGTATAGTTTCGAGATGACAGACCTACAGGCTCCCGAGGCCTCCTTACCTTCGCGATTCCTCCTTCAGGTTCAAGGTTGTTTGTGCTTGGTTTAAACCGAGCTGGTTTTGTTGTCCTATACCCAACGTCGTTCCTTTTCCTAGGCGGATGGAAGGTGCATGTCCTCCATCCAAGGGCTACATAAATGATTGAGATTGAACAACTTAAAAAGTATATCCTTTTCCATGCAATGGCAAATTGTGAGACGACAAAAAAATCGTAAGAGATAAAGCCGCATAATAGGTAGTAGACATGTATGATACTAGTGCATAATAAATCGTTAGATCAAATTTAAAATAATAATTGTTGGATTCAAATACCATTCTCTTGAAGAATAAGAAGATATGTTCTATTTTATTTTAACTGTTCATTCTAAAAATGACAACCTATATTGGATCTTATCAAAAATAAAATAACAAAATCCGATATCTGAGCTTATTAATCTAAAATTCTCAAACATGATCTGTACCGCAAATATCTGAGCTTATATGCTGAGATGATCTGTACCGCAAATATCTGAGCTTATTAATCTAAAATTCTCAAACATGATCTCTTGTTAAGAAATCTTAACACGAAACAGATCTAAATCCAATAATTACTCATTATATGCACACAATTAGAATTTTGATTCTTAGAATACATGGAAAGGTCTATTGACTTAGCTGACTTAGGAAGGTAACATCTAAATATCCATTGACCTTACTTTTATAGAAAAAAAACCACAACATCACTAAGACAACAAGGTTAGACCAAACCCCATCAACCAACATATCCTAGAAAAACTCAAACCTACAAAGTCTTTTTTTAAGGTTTTTCACATGGTAGTTGAACCCACAGAGTTTCCTTTTAATTTCATTTCATAATCTTCTCTCGTTGGAAAAAATTATGAGAATATCAAATATTTAATACTCCTTTTAAATTATTCTCTTGTTAAAAATATAATAAAATATTTTATTTTAAATTTCTGATATTTTTTCTCTCCCTCCATGAACTTCTTCTACAACTGTCCTATCCGACCTCTCTGACATTATATGACACTTAAGCTTTGTCTCTTGTTTTTTCTTAAGTAAACAGTTTTTCTTAACACAATGCACCTTATGCTCAACGACTTGTGGGATGGAAAGAAATTATTAGTTGAATTAGTCAAATGATAATTTTAGTACAAATTAGTAATGCCTTCCACTACTAATTTTAGGCCGACATCAAAGTTATAACCATATCACTCAATGATTGGATATTTTTATTACTGTCATTTGTGAACCCAAAGCAGAGCAGTTATGTTTATTAATTCACATATGAAAATAAATCACCTTCGTTTCCTTGAGAACTAGAGGTCGTTATGTTTTCTAGATCTAATATAATTTCATTTTCCTTGAAACAAATAATAATAACAGTCATGGAATTTTTTTAATATTACAGTGATAATAAGTCTTCGATGTTCATTTTCATGTGTTATTTACAAAAAATATCTGATTTGGCATGGGTTTTCATGTAAAAAACAAGAAGAGGTTAGACATTAAACAAATTTAATTACTTTAGCTATTAAATAGACACCTCCACTCATATTCAAGAAAAAAGTTATGTATGCCATAATTTGGCTAGAGTTTCAAACGATGTGATAAGTGATTTGTGCATTGCTCATCTTCATAATCTAAATATTGGCAGCAAAACAACGCTCAACAAAGATTTGTCTAAACCATCATTGAGATCACGTGAGGCGAACATATTTTTTTAAAATAAACATAATGAAAAGATACAAATATTATCAAAATCTAAATCAAACTTACAAATTTAAATATAACTATCACGATTATAAGTGCCAGAAAAGACATGTATACACATACTCAAGTCGAACATATTAATAGGGAAGAAATGAGTTATTGTGTTATCTTCCATTTTTTAAACGAAGTGTTTTGTCATAAATGTATAAAAAGTGGTAATATTCACCACATATACTTGAGACCTTCAAGATCTTCAATTTGCAAGATTGACAGCTAATCCCACAATGCACGACATACATCAAATTATAATAGAAACGATACTATTTACTATTTAGATGCATGTTTCATTTTAAATATAATTTTATCTATAAATTTTAAAAATCATCATATATGACAACTTTTTTACCCTTTTTATTATCTTTACTATATTAAAAATGGCTTAAAATGATTTTTTTGATTTTTTATTTTATCCTTTACAGACTTATAAAATATAGTACAATTTAGATATTTCACTTTCTTTCTCATATAATTCATATAAAATATATTTTCTATTAAATGATGATTTGTTCTTAAATTGTTAAATAGTTTTATAATATCATGAAGTTAGAAATGAATCTCCATCAAGATAAAAGTCAAGATCTTTTGCACAACGGATTTGTCTTACTAAATCAATAATATTTTTTGTTAGAAATTTATAGATTAAACATGTACTAATTATGATATTGGAACATAAAATTCATATAAATGAATTTAGAGAAAGACATTATATACTAACTATCTCTTAATATGATAGTTATTTTTTTAAGAAAATGACAAATTGTTGGCATAAAATTATTTTTTATACTATTCAAAGTGCAATGTTATATAATGCAATTTAAAGATCATAAACAATCTAATGTCTTCAAAGATTACAACAAGTCTTAAAGATAATTAATATTAATTTTAAATTATACGTTTATTTTGGATTAGTTTTACACGTGCCAAACACCTATTTTTCTACCGGTTATATTAAATGTCTCATACTTTCTATTTTCTCTCTCTATTTATATCCTTAAAATCTGTCTCCCTCTCTCTCCCTCTCTCTCTCTCCCTCTCTCTCTCCCCCCCTCTCCCCTCCCCTCCCTTTATCTCCCACCTTCTCTATCACTATCTCTCCAATTTTATTCCATTCATTATCCATACCATTATATTTAGAAGACAAATCAATTTGATCGTTAGAGAGAGAGAGATCCCGAGAGATAGAGAAAATCTCTCTCTCTAAATATATATACCCACTCTTTATTATTGGGTTTATTGAGATAAGGAGACAGTCATCTAAAGAGAGATAGATGTCATATATATACTATATATACTTTAGATGTTAGATACTTTGGATGCCATATATATATAAGGAGGTGGAATTACATATATTTTAAGTATTTAAAGACAGGGTATTAAGACAAGCAAGATACCAAAAGTAAAATTGTTTATTGGAGTAAGATTAAAACTTACAGGTATTGAAGAAATTAATTTGTAACAATTAATTAGTGTTCTCGCTCACTAATTAATGTTGAGAAGAAATAAGAAAAGATTACAAAAGAGGAGGAGGAATGATGCTTTGTTTTCAAAACACGTTTTTTTATCAAAATCTTTAAGAGTAAAATAAGTTCTGAGCAACAAATGTGAGAGGACAGCCTATTTATAGGCAAGAAAAGTGAAGTTCACCGGAAACTCATCACTTACCTGCACTATTTTTTTCTACAAAAATAAAAATATTTTATATTTCTACTTTTGACTAATTAAAGTAAAAGGATAAATAGTTGTCTAATTATTTGACAACTAGTACAATAATTATAAAAAAAAAAAATTACAAAGATTCATTGATAATTGTAATCTTGGACTTTGCATCTTCATTATTGGATTAATTCTTGCTTCAATTTAGATTTAAGCTTTGTGATTTTTTATTTTCGCTTTGAAGAGGGTTTAGATTCTTTGGATAAGTTTGAATTGGATGATTTGGTTTGTGGATTTGGATTAATGGGTTCATTAATTTAATGGAGCCTGAGTAAAAGGATTTCCCAACTTTAATTAAGGGTGGATATTTATAAATTCATGGTTAATGGATGCAATGAATTTTTTGTTATTGAATTTATCCCACCATTTCATGCTCAACTGAGTATGCCATTTTAAGATCCATGGCATTTTTTATTTATTTGGAAAGTATAGTAATTGAGGAAAAATGGGTCTCAGTTGATGAGAATTTGTATATTTTCATAAATAAATTAAAACCTTGTTGACAATCGATTGGAAATAACTCTAAGACAGTGCCATGAATTTACCATTATCTTAAGAACTAATTTGGAAAACTAATTTTGAAATTTTTATCAAAATTTAAAAACCACGAGTGAGAAAAATCACTATTTTGATGCAGGAAAATCATGTGTCAAGCATCAATATAGTCAAAATAATTATATTATTTTTTCTTTGAAATAATTTTGAGACCTAAATGAGACTTTCCAAGCCTCCATGATTATGATTTTGAGAATATAGAAGGAATCATAGAGGATCCTTCCTTCAAAATTTTTGATTGGGCTAATATTAATGGATTCTGTTTTTAAGAGAATATCTTTGTAGAAACTACGATTTTTTGTCCTTGTGACCGGGACAAAGTGGAAATCTGGAAGAAAATGGGCTTTTGCTATTTCAGCAGGTTCTTTCAACCGTGCAAATAGGCGCTTAATATGAAAAAGATTTTTGTTAGGAATTTTCTAAAATAAGAAGATTTTTTTTATATTTTGTAACTGGTTGATTGAACGTTAGGGCATTAAAAGGTTGAGTAATTGAGAATGAGTCAAATTGATTGACCATGACTGATTGGTAATTGGGTTTGATGAATCTCAGTATTGTTAATTGGGCTGTGTTAGGAGTAGAAGACTCATCTTTAATTTGGGCTTTAAGGAGCAATTGTGGAGTCAAAAATTCTTCTATAATTGATTCATTTATCATCCTTACATAATTTCTGAAAGTGATATTGATTCTTTTAGTTAAAAACTCCACAATATGCCTATGATTTTTTTGAAATTTGTCAGGCATGATGAAGTAAATTCCTTCCAGTATAAAAAATTCTTTGACTGTTTTATCTGAAAAATCAATTTTCAAATTGTTTGTCTCAAAATTTTAATGTTATCATAACAGATTTCATTGTTTTTTGTGAAAACTTATTTTTTTCACATTCCGTATACCATTGAATTAGTGTTGCATTGAAGTCATGCTTCAACCCAACTTCTTCTAAAAAATTTATCCAATTCATCAATCCATGCATTTCTTAGATATTCAAATCCATTATGATCGTAATTAATGAATGAGAATTTTGAGCAAAAAACAACTGCCTACCATTGAACATTTCGCATATCATTGAATTAATGCTGCATTGAAGTCATGCTTCAACCCAACTTCTTCTAAAAAATTTATCCAATTCATCAATCCATGCATTTTTTAGATATTTAAATCCATTATGATCATAATTAATGAGTGGAAATTTTGAGTAAAAAACAGCTGCCCTACTATTGAACATTTCGCATACCATTGAATTAATGCTGTATTGAAGTCATGGTTCAACCCAACTTCTTCTAAAAAATTTATCCAATTCATCAATCCATACATTTCTTAGATATTCAAATCCATTGTAATCATAATTAATGAATTAGAATTTTGAGCAAAAAACAGCTGCCCTTATTGAACTTTTTGATTGAGTATTCTGGGTTTTAACTTCCCATATTTTAGTAGGTCATAATTTTCAAATCTTGTCATGGTAGAATCTTGAAATGATTTCCTGTAAAAATTTACAAGTGAGGAAGTCAAGAATTTAATTATCAATGCGTTAAATAAATTCAATATTGAAATCGAAATTGCTAAAAGTTGACTGTTACCTGACAAAATTTTGTTTAGAAGCAATGTTTTTACATCCTTTGCCAAAACTTGTTTGTAGATTTGTAATTAATTTTTAAAAGAAATTCTAATTCTAGATTTAATAGAGAAAATTGTATAATTGCTTTAATAATGGAATGATAGATCTCAACTCCTAGAAATCTAATATTAGATTTAAACAATTTGACTTTTCTTATAGAGATAACTAAACTATTTTGTTTTATTATCTTGACAAACAATTCAAGATTTTTCCAGCTTTGGTTAGATTTAAAGAAAGTAAGAACGTCATTACTGTAAACAATTGAGAAATCAGTAACATGGTTGAAATTTGTATCCTAGAATTCACTTAGAGCATTGTTAAGTCCAAAAAGTATTACATTCCATTCATAATAATGAAATAGAGTAATAAATGCAGTTTTATATTTATAATTCTCATTTATCTAGATTCACCAAAATTCATATTTCATGTCAAACTTAGAGAATACGACAACATCTCCAAGCCTCTTGTTTAGGTCATTTTCGTTTGGTATATGATATCTTATCCATTCTAAAACATTGTTAAGAGGCTTGTAATTAATTAGTAACCAAGGAACTCCTCATTCAATTTCACTAGCCTTTTGGACGTAAAAGATCAAGCATGACCAAGGAGATTTGATCTTTCTAATAATATTTTTATCGAGACGTTCTGTGATTTCTATCATACAAAATTCATCTGAATTGGTTATGTCTTTGTTGGGATATTATTTTCATCAAAACCCTTACTGTAAGGTAGAATGACAATATGGTGCTTTTGTTGCCAGAAAGCACTGAAAATGTCAGCACATAATTTTTTACAAAAATTTTGTTCAAAGATTTTAATTTGCTCTTCAAGAGAGGAATTTGAAGTTGTTCTTCAATTCTTTTAAATTTTATTTCATCTTGTAGAAAACGTAATTATTTTTCTTTACAGAAAATTAAATTCACAGTTTTATAAACATGATCTTGTTTTAAAGTTTTCAATTTCTCATTATGAGAAAAAAAGAATTTGAATTTGACAAGTTTATCCATGAGATAAATAATTACCCCATCACGCTATGCTGTAAAAGGATACAACAGAGAAATGAATGGTAAACCAAAAATAATTTTGTCTATCATATTTTTACTAAGACAAATGATGTTTTAAAACATACATTGTCTTGGCAAATACGAACTTTAGGGATTTCATGATTGATATGCATTCTAGTACCATTTGCAGATGACAAATTTTTTTTTTATCTTCTTGAAGTAGTTGGTAGGAATGAATCATTCCTGCATACAATTCAAATCAACTCTTGAATCAATAAGAGTCATTAAAGTGAAATCAAAATCTTGGATTATTAATCTGACCATTATGTGTCATTTTTTAATTTTTATGTGATTAAGGATTTGAAGGAAATTATTATCATCTTGAATATTGACAACAGGTTCTTCAAACTCATCATAAAAAATTGGGGATTTATTAAGGTCTCCTAGTTCACCGGATTTATGATTTTTAATTAAATTCTCTATTTTAAAAAAAATTAATTCTTTTGTTATTTCTATGCTTGAGTCATTTATTTCTTTTATTTCATTTTTAATATTTTTTATTTTTTTTAACTTCCTGAAGAGTAACTTCTTTTTCTTTTCATTTAATTTTGTTGAATTTTTTAAAGGTTTGTTAAAATCTTACAGTTTTATTGTTAAACTTAATATTTTTTTTTGAATTACCTTCCTAAGTTTGTTCAAGGTATTCTTATTTTAATTCAAGATTTTCAACAATTAAATCTAACAGAAGATTTTCTTGTTCTTCATTTTTATTTAAAACACTAACAATTTTCTGACAACGGCTATCCATGCACCCCATAGAGATGTCATGAGAATCAATGTCAGAATTTGAAGAGTTTATTCGGCATATTAAGGAGATTAAAATTCTCCTAAACATTCATTACCACTTTCATAATAATGTCTGATTTTTATAATTCTAAACAATTCTTGTTTATCTTCAACAGGGATTTTAATTGGTTAATTTTATTTTCTGCTTGACAAGTGTTGGAAAAATGACATTTCTAGCCACATTTAATTTTACTTTCATCAACAATTTTTTTTTATTGAATTTCCTTCTTGAATAATTTTTATTCTTAGAAAAGTATTTGTCAAAATTTTTATTTTTCTGTTTGTGGTATTTTTTCCTATAAGATTTGTAAATTCTTCTAGAATATAGAAGGGAATTTTTCCTATTCTTTTGGGAATGATCAATAGTAGGTAATCTATATTGCTCGTAGAAGTTACATAATTCGTATTTGGCAGTTTTCTTTTCCTTTTTAATTTATTTATTATTTTCATGTCGATACACATTCTTAGACTTTCTTTTTGAATTGTAGTGAGAATTATACCATAGGTGGGACTATTATAGTATATATTTCCTAGGTCATCACTAAGGATTATTCTAATTTTATGGGCATACAAATTTGGTAAGCTATTTATGAATTTTTCCTTCCAAAATGGTTGATTGTTGTCATCCCTAGACATTACTCTGGACAAACATATATTTGTACCACCCAAAGTCACTTAGGATAGGAAACCTAATATTGGTTAATTGGTCATGGATACGCGAAGTAACGTTACTTGGCGTTCCAATGAAATGTTCAATTATTGTGCAGAAGAGTGTATTAATGGCATCATACATTATTTCGTGATCCTCTCCAAGGATTAAGGTTCTTTCAGCATCAATCTTTATTAATGTAAGGATGATATTTTTAGATTCTTCAATAAGATGCTTTTTCCACCAGCAATGAAGCATTCGTGTGAATCCTGTAACTAAAAACGTTATTACCTCATTGAGAGATAAGTTGTGCTTGGTAATGTAACTGTTGGCTACCATGGTCGTGTGCTGTAATTTGTTGAGGACTTCATGTTCTAAAAAACCATCAATATTCCGTTCATATAATTATTCTACAGAGACAGAAAATTGATTAACTAAAGAAGATTCAGTAATTTGAATACCTGGAGGAATATGCATTTTATGCAACTTCCTTTCCAGTACACTAATTTCTAATTTTTTAAATTTGTCTTCAATATTATGAATGGTTGATGATTATGAATTATGGATGATTCATAGGTAGAATCTGACCTATGACTTTTTGAATCAGAACTAATATTTTGATTATTTCCTTAACATAATAAAGTGACTTAACATATTTATTTTTCAACTCTTGAAGCATTTTATCAATCTTTTTATTGAGGGGGACAATGTTTAAAGCAATGTATCTGATAGATTTATTAAAGGAGTTTCTTTTTTAGATTCATTATATTTAGGTTCATGAAGATCATCAACCTTAATTTCAATTTTGTCTAATTATTTTCTTAGTGTTATTAAAATTTGATTAGTTTAATTAAGTTATTCAACAACCTTTTTATTTGGTTCTTCTTCTTTTGAAATCTTAAAAGGAGAAGCAGTGATTAAAATTTTTTTATGATTAATTATATTTTTTCAGGTGGGGGTTGGCTAGCAGTCATGCAACTGGAGTCTTCCTTAACCCATTTGGTCTTAGAAATAACTTTAATATTAGTTTCATTAATATCCTCGATATAATCAAGGAAAAATATATCAACATTAAATTCTTGCATGAAGTCTTCCATTCAGCAATGATGATTTTCCTTTTATCCACGTTATGTCTCTTTGAACCTATTGTGTCTATTGAGATTAGCTGAGTCATTCATGTGTTTGATTAAACCCTCCCAATCAAGCCTATATTCTTAGTTTAAGGTACCTAAATTTAAAACTAAGAGTTGGGGATTGACAGGAGGTAAGGCTCCTTAAAAATCAGAGGCAGTTGGTGATTTAAATTCGTCAGATTGTTCAGTCTTATTATCAAAGATTGACTGACTAACTTTTGAATTTGTGGTACGCATTTAAGTCTTAAATTTTTAATTTTTTAATTTTTTAATTTTTGTGCTAATTGTTGGATCCTAAGATCTTGATCATTATTAACAGTAGATTCAGAAAAGGAATTCCTGGGAGTGCTAGACTAGCTAAACTCCCTAATTTAAGGTTAGAACTTGAAGATTAAAAATTAATTTTAACAATACCATCCATGTACTGTTGAATATAATCAATATCTTCAATTGGGTGTTGAATTGGAGTGGTTTGGCTTTCATTGGTTAAAAGTTAATTTATAGGCAAAGTAATATCAGACCATCTAATGATTTTAAGGACTCTAATATTAGCATTACTTTGACAAGATTGAATCAACAAGATTTGATTTTTTGTACTCCTATTAATGGCTTGAATATTCATATTGATTTTGGTGACTTTGTAATGTATTCTAAAAACCAAAGCTAGGGGTTGGACAACTTCAAGAATTTGGTAACCACTAGTTTTGATATTAAAGTCAAGGCTTTAAGAATATGGGGTCTATCAAACTAAGAGATAAATCTGGAAAATAATCAAAATGGATCGGACCATTACAAAGTGATGATTCAATTATTCTTAAAATATAATCATTAAACTTTATGAATCTTGCATCACACAAGACTAACAAGACAGATATATTTAGGCTTCTTATTGTAAGTGGTCTAACTCCAATATGGACAAAACCAAAGTGAAAGAAATTATATCATTTTTTAATGTGATTTTTAATTGCATTAGAAGAAAGTAATTGAAAAGTTTCATGCTCTTTTCCAAGAGTAAATATTTTTCAATTATTTTTACATGATGCTGATGCTTGAAGGAAGCAACAAACCATGATGATTTATAAATTTCTTTACTAGAGAATTTGGATGTATTCCATACCCTATGATCTACATGATCATATGCTAAATATTCAAAATGTTCTTCATTAATTATGTCTAGAATTGTATTCATTATAGGCCTAGTGCTACAAGACGAATTATTTCTAAATAACATACTCATTGCTCAAGATAACTAAATAACATACTCATTGATCATGTATTTTTATTTTCAAACAAGTTGTGATTTCTACAATCTCCTATGAGGTCACTCTTCTCCCCTTTACCTTTACAACTACCTTACCCTATGGCTTTATGTATCTAAAATATAGTATTGGAGTGCCTGAAGTAAAACAAATAAAAATTGCTACGTCAGATTCACATATTAGAAGATCAAAGATTACAGAAAAATAATCAAGCATAAAAATAACCAGTCCCTTCGGCGGAGAGTCAGATTAAATAAAATAATTAAGCAAGTAAGCAAGTAAATAACAATGACAACAATAACCAGCCACTTGGGTGGTAAAGAACAATAATTTAGCAGGTATTAAACAAGTATTAAATAGTAAAATACCCTACCAGGTTTGGCTCTGATACCAAAAGAGGTAGAATTGAGTATTGATTTAAAGACAGAATATATAGAAGCAAGAATTCAAATGTTTATTGGAGGAAAATAAAAGGAAGTATTAATTACGCCTCTTTTGGTGTCAAAATTACTTAGTTTTAATCTTTACTCCAATAACAATTTTACTTTTGGTATCTTTCTTGCTTAATACCCTATTTTAATACGCAATTCCATCTCCTTTGGTATCAAAGCCAAACTTCATAGGGTATTTTACTATTTAATACCTACTTAATTATTATTCTTCACCGTCCAAGTGGCTGGTTATTGTTGCCATTGCTATTTACTTACTTGCTTAGTTATTTTTATTTAATCTGACTCTCCGCCCACGTAGCTGGTTATTTTTATGCTTTATTATTTCTCTGTAATCTTTGATTTTCTAATCTGTGAATCTGACGTATTAGTTTCTATATGGTTTACTTAAGACACCCCAATAAGACCTTTTAAATACGTTAATCCCTAGGGTAAGGTAGTTGTAAAAGCAAATGGGAGAAGAGTTAAACTTCATAGGAAGTTGTAGAAGTCATATAAAATTTGATAATCAAAATATATGATGAAATTTTAATTATAAGAATAATTTAGTTATCTTGAGCAATGAGTATATTATTTAAAAGTAGTTCTCCTTGTAGCAAAAGTTCTACAATGAATACAATACAAGACATGATTAATGAAGAACATGTTAAATACTTAGGAGATGATCATGTAGATCATAGGGTATGGAATATACTCAAAATCCCTAGTTAAGAAATTTATAAATCAGCATGGTATGTTGCTTCCCTTAAACCTCAGCATCATGTAAAAATAATTGAAAAATATATGCTCTTGGGAAAAAGCATGAAACTTGTCAATTACTTTCTCCTAATGTAATTAAATCACATTGAAGAATGATAATATTTCTTTTACTTTGGTTTAGTCTAGAATGGAGTTAAACCACTCATAAGAAGAGGCATTAATACATCTGTCTTATTAGCCTTGCGTGATGTAAGATTCACAAATTTTAATGATATTATTTTTAGGATTAATTTAATCTTTATTTTGTAATTGACAGACCCCCATATTCTTAAAACTAGTACTTTAAATATCAAAATTAGTGGTTATCAAATCCTTGAAAGTGTTCGGCCCCTAGCTTTGATTTTTAGAATTCATTACAAAATCACCAAAACCAATATGAATATTCAAGCCATCAATGGGAGTCCGAAAAATCAAACCATGTTGATTCAATCTAGAAAAAGTAATGCTAATATTAGAGTCTCTAAAACCATTAGGTGGTATGATATTACTTTACCTACAATTTAGTTTTTTAACCAATGAAAGCAAACCCACTCCAATTCAACACTCAATTGAAGATATTGAATATATCCAGCAGTACATGGATGGTACCGTTAAAATCAAATTCCAACCTTACAGTTCTAATCCTCAAATTAGGGAGTTTAGCCAGTCTAGCACTCCTAGGAATTTCTTTTCTGAATTCACTATCAATAATAGTCAAGTACTTAAAATCCATTAATTTGAACAATAATTAAAAAATTAAAAACTAAAAGGCATAGCCACAAATTCTCAACAATCAATCTTTGATAATAAAACTGAACAATCCGATGAATCTGAATTACCAACTGCCTCTGATTTCCAAGGAGCCTTACCTCTTATCAATCCCTAACTTTTAGTTCTCAATTTAGGTACCTTAAAACAAGAATACAAGCCTGATTATGAGGGTTTAAACCAACACATGAATGATCCAGCCTATCTCAATAGACGTAATAGTTTCAGAGAGACATACAATATGGATAAAAAAATCATCATTGCTGAATGGAAGACGTTCATGTACGGCTTTAAAGTTGATATGTGTTTCCTTGATTATATCGAGGATATTTATGAAAAATAATATTAAAGTTATTTCTAAGCCCAAATGGGTCAATGAAGACTCCAGTTGGGTGACTGTTAGCCATCCCCCACCTGAAAAAAATTATAATTAATCACAAAAATTCTCTAATCACTGCTTCTCCTTTTAACTTAAATCTAATGAATAATTCGTGTGATTGTCTTATCAACTATTACATGATTTGACATTTAATTCTAAGACTTAGAAGTGATGAGTAAAATTATCTTTTATTCATGACACCATTAGAATTTCATAAGTTAGAGATAATTATGAATCTAGTGTAGCAATTATAATTTTTTTGCTTAATGAGTTTCAATATATTTAATATTGATAGAGATGTGAGGTTTTTATACTTGAATCATTATTATCAATGTTTGAAAAAGATTAATAATTATATTAGAGAAATATACTGTCAGGATTAAAATAAACATTGATTGATTGAGATTTGAAATTTTGAGCATGATTGGTTTGATGAAATCAGAATCCCTAGAACTTTTAATCATTAAAATTTGCATTATTTATAGTTAATAAATCTTAATTGTTTTAGTTTATTATTACATTCAAAAATCCCTACTTTTTGATATTCTCAATTAGAATTAGGGTCTAGTTGATTTCAATAATTAATAACAATCAGTCCTCGTGGATGATACTATACATTCATATAATTTTATTACTTGACAACGATAGTGTACACTTACACTCTTCAAAAATCGTAACAACTTTGACGCTGAAGGTAAATCTGATTGGGTATGTTTATTGAAGAAATCTTTGTATGGGTTAAAGCAATCACCTAGACAATGGTATCTAAAGTTTGATGACTTTATGCACAACCATGGATATATGAGAAGTAAATATGACAGTTGTGTATACTTCAAGAATACTTAAAAAAATGGAGTCATATACCTGCTACTATATGTGGATGATATGCTAATTGCCTGCATACACAGATATGAGATTGAAGAGTTAAAGAAACAACTGAATAGGCAATTTGAAATGAAAGATCTTGGAGTTGTTACCAGGATTCTCGGTATGGAAATTGTGAGGAACGGGAAGAATGGAACTTTAATGCTTTCACAAGAAAAGTACATACATAAGGTGTTAAAGAGGTTTGGGATGACTGATACAAACCAATAACAACACCAATTGTTGTACATTTCAAACTATCAAGCAAGCAATCTCCATCAATTGAAGAAAATAAGAAGAAAATGGCATGCATTCCATACGCTAATGCAGTAGGAAGCATTATGTATGCATGGTATGTTCTAGACCTAATTTGGCATTTGCATTAAGTCTTGTAAGTCGTTTTATGGGAAACCCAGGAAAGGAACACTAGCAAGCAATCAAATGGATATTGAGGTATCTAAAGGGAACAACTTCTTATGGATTATTGTATTTTTGTGATGGAAAGTCAGCAACTAAGGTACTTGGATATGTAGATGCAGACTATGCATGGATTTAGACAAAAGAAGATCAACAACTGGGTATATTTTCAGTTTGAGAAATAATATTGTTAGTTGGAAAGCTTCTTTGCAGCCCACTATTGGACTGTCATCTACAGAAGCCGAGTATGTTGCTATGGTTGAAGCAGTAAAAGAAGTAAAGTGGCTAAGAGGCATTGTCACAAAATTAGGGTTGATTCAAGACTCAACTATAATAAGGTGTGACAATCAAAATGCAATATATCTTAGCAGAAATCAAGTCTATCGTGAAAGATCAAAGTACATTGATATTAAATTTCATTTTATCTGAGATGAAACTGCAAATGGGGCAGTGATCATTGAGAAGCTAAGAAGAATGTTGCAGACGTGTTAACCAAGCCATTGTCATTAGCTAAGTTCAAGGATTGCCTGATCTTAGCTACTATGAAGATTGAATAAATCTTGGAGGAGAGCTACCATCTCAAAGACTGAAGTTATGCATCAAGATTTTAGAATTGTTGTAGCTTGGTGATTCAAAACTGTTTTAAGAAATATATCTCTAATGGTTAGTGACCTTTAAATCAGTTGATGAGAAATTAGCAGAAATACTTATGTCTTGCAGCTAGTTAGTTATAATTGACTTGCTACTATATATGTGTGTATAGGTGCTATCTCGATAATTTTGTAGAGTGGTTTTCTTTTCTGTTTTGATTGAGAAGAAAGTTGTAAACTGTACTTTGATTTTTAAAGAAGAGATCTTTGGGTTGTGGTTTTCCTGTGGAATAGATTCTCAAGAATCAAACCACGTAAATCTATCTCTCTCTGAACCTTGCTTACTTCAAGTCTTATAATACATTCTAGTTCATAATCATCAAGAACAAATCTGATTGTAGTGAGATTATCGTGAATACTCACAACACTGTCAAAGTTAATCCAAATGTAAATTGACATGTAACATCAGTGGTTATACATCTTCGTTGAAGATAAGTCTAGCTCGACGTAACTTGTCCAGTGAATTGTCTTTCTTCTTGTACATAAGAAGTCACCTTACAGATCGTGGCACAATGCTCACCTAAATATATGTGTCAAAACAAGTGTGATACATCGAGACACCATATTCAAACCACTTATTTTCATCTCTAACTCTCTATATATACTGAGATCACAGATCCATAGCTTACAAGAGCATGCATCCGACATAATTAACGGTAGAATAATTTGAAGTTATGCCTCTAATATCTGTAGGAGCATTAGAGTCGGAGATTTTAATTAGTTCCATCTGAATATCTTTCACATGACACGTATAGACTATGATGGTCTAAATTTGAAATTTGACATGACTAATACTAATTACTGCCAAAATATAGTTAATTATATTCCTCTTCTCTTCCAAACATGTATATGATAATTACATAAGAAGTAGGAATATTTGGTCTAATTACACAATAACATGGATCTAATTAGCAGCTAAGAGCTTAACCTTCATAATAACAACACCTAGCCCTTCTTGACATAAGATTTGGAAGCTTTCTGTTCGATAGTTTGAACTGAAGTGAAGAATTTCTTGGTGGGTTTTGGCAGATCATGTTCATTTTCATACCCATTTCTCTCGCTAGCTTCTCTGCTTCATCCTCTGTTCCAATTATGCGATCGAAGCATAAGTATCTCCCACTTGAACCATTCTCTCTCATTGCTTCATACACACAAACATGAGCCTCTGCCAATTTGAACACATCCACTGTTGCTAGCAGCCCACTCTGGTACATCTCATTAGCTCCTGCATTTTAACAAACACATGGTGGGAAATACAGTAGAGAGGATAATATAGAAATAGATACGCCGATAGGCTACTCTGTAAACCGGACTCATGAGTCTTGGTATTGAACCAACAAGCGATTGCTAATAGTTGTACAGAAGTAGTTACCTTTGAGATATGCAATGGTTGATGTTGGGTTTGTTTGATAAAAGTCAGGTCCAGTAACAAGACCAGGGCAGATAGTGGATAGACGTAGTCCACTTTCCTCAGCTACTCTCCATGCAGCTTTCTCTGACCTCAGCTTCCCTAAAGCATACCATAGCTGCCATTCACAAGAGAAAGAAGATGACTGGTTCAATAAAGGATGAAGACAGTACACAAGTGCAAGATGGGTCACATATTATAAACAACTTGGAAAGTTTAAGAGTTGGATATATAAATAAATCTTAGACCCCACCCCCAACTATCCCATTGAAAATTGTACCTTCTTGTTAACGCAGAATAATTCATTACTCCAACAATCTTGGTTTACTACTGAGGGTAGATCATCTTGGTTGGGGTCTCGCCATATGCAAGCCAAAAGTGAAGAAGTAAGCACACATTTTCTTACAGAAGGTGTTCTTGCACATGCCTCGATTACAGTCTCAGTAGCCTTCAATTCTACCTCAGCCTTGGATTTCTATCAAAATCCAACAAAAAAATTAAAAAATTGGTAATTGAGTTTTTAACTTTTTTTTTAATTGTAATGACTAAGCGTGAAAATATTGTGTTAGTTAGACCATAATGAAAAAAGAAATAAGATTAGAGACAAAAATGAAAATTGGATAATAGTTAAACGACTGTTATGAAAATATTCAAATAATGCCAATAGAGGAAATTGGGGTGAAAAATTAGGACCGAATCGAATTGAACCGAACTGAAAATGATTGGTTCAGTTGGTTCTTTATATATATTCGATTCCGGTTTGGTTCGTCAAAATTAATGAAACGAAGTTTCTATTCGATTCGAAATTTAAATAATTTTTTTGAACCGAACTGAAACCTCAATTTTCTATTTTTTATTTTTATATATAATATCAAACCAAATCGAACTGAAATAAAAATTTAATTATATATATATTTTTAATAATATCATTTGAAAATTTTAAAAAAATATTTTTTTATTATTAACGTCGAACCGAATCAAATTGAAACTTTTGTTCAGTTCAAGTTTTTTTAAAAAATTGACGGAATCGAATCATATGCATCTCTAAAAAGAAATATAGAGAAGTCAAAGATGGTAGTAAACACTAAACAGGTTACTAGGGAACATTATGCGTGAAAAATAAATGAGTGTAGCTTTCTACAAAGGAAAAGTTTGATGTCAACATTAAATATATTAGTTGTGAACATTTATTAAGGAGTTAACATTGCATGCTCCTCCTCCATAAATAGTTCATTAATGAACAATTTTGACATGTCGTTTCTTATGTTTCATTATACCATACATGGATCTGCTTCATCCAACGCGACACTAAAATTCAGATTTCAAATAGAGTACTGATTTTAGGTTATAGCTTATAGTTTATATTTTCACTAGAGTACTTAGTTTTCATTCACTAGAATATTGAGTTTTCAGTACTTCTTCCTATCATTTTACTGTCTTGTATATTAATAAATAATTTTATATTTATATTTTCACCAGATAAATTGAATGGCTTGAGCTTTTGAAATTTTAAATTGTAATACAGATACAATCGAATGATATGAATGAATTTCGGTTTCTAGTTAAACAAGAAATTTTATAGTACCGAATAAAAGAATGGACGATAAAGATTATAATCACATATACTTAATAATTTCAATGAAACTTTTCATACCTAAATACAAAATAAAGCATGGAAATTACGATTGTTTATCCAATAATTAGATAATAGTGTAAAATACAAAATACACACTTTAAGTGTAATGTTTATGTCCTTTTTAGTTCATAAAGTATTAAACTAATTGACAATTTACTCATTCTTTAGTTGTTGTTGTTAAGCTTCCGGTCACGTAATCTGCATGTGTTTGATAAAATAAACTATATGGATGGTTTGATATATGAGCCAAAGTAAGCTTAATGCGGTAAGATATGGACTGAATTGACAACAATTTTAAAGTTTAGACACTATAATAACTTAAAAGAAACTTTTAAGACTAAAATGGCAGAAAATTTTAGATATATTTGGTATTTTACGCTAAATAACAAGTGCTTCCAGAATTTATGACAAAAACAAAATGAGTAAAGTGCATGCAAAGAGAGCATCTTTGACACTATCCGTGTCAATTCTTCATTACACATTACGGAAAATTTCTATGATACTGTGCTGTGACACTGTCCCACTCACATCCAATGCCTTAAATGAATTATTCGACTACATAATTATTGAAATATTTGATCGAATATTTGATGTTTTATCGGATAATGGTAATAAATAAAGAGATGAGAGAGAAATCAGAGAGTAAAGAAAGAGGGACATACAGAATAACCAGTGAGGCCAGAAGGATCAATGAAAGAAGAGGTGTGAAAAACGACATGACATCCATGGAATGCTTCCATTAAGCCTTTGAAGTCAGTCAGCTTGGTTGTTACTGCCCCTAAATCAACATTATTACTTGTCCTCATCTGTTCATGATCTTCTTCTGAACATTCAATACATCTTATTTTCTCCATCTCTTCTGCATTAATTATTTCATACACAAATTAAAACCTTTTTGTGAAAATATCAGCCTTTGCTAATATTTTATTTGCTTACTGTGACCGTTACCTCGTGTAACGACCATTTTTTGATACAATAATGTAGAGTAGTCTACCTGTAATACATTTTGTTTTTGCAAGAAAAACGAAACTACTTAGGGTTCAGCTATGTTATCATATGTGTCATAAATGAAATGACCATTTTTTGATAAATGATGTGGTATTTGGGTATTTTTTTATTCCTGAATCATAAAAACGGACCGTTAGATCCTATATAACGGACCTAAAGAAGTTCACGTTCATCATCACCGTTAGAGACCACGCCACGACACTCGACAGTCAGCGAAGTCCCGCGAAGAAAGAAAGTAAATAAATAAATTGTTTAGATTTAAAAAAAAAATCGCATCCAGTTACATAACATCCGTTTTTTCTGTGATACTACAATTGGTGACCGCCATTTAAAACCCTACTCTACATAGAATGAAGTTACAAGCTATGTAGTTATCTTCTAAGTGAGTAAGCTTGGAGATCATTAATTCTATAAAAGTTGGGTAGTCAAATTAAAAGTTGTAAATTTCAAGGTTAGAGTGGGAGTGCATAGTGTTACTTTTAACAGACTGGTGAACTAAAACAGAAAAAATGATGATGATAATAATATAGTACCCGGGTTATGAACAAGGATCCGAACAGAGTAACCACGAGCCAAGAGCTTGTCAACAATGGCAGAACCCAATAAAGAAGCTCCACTAGTCACACAAACAAGCTTCTGTTGAATCTCATCTTCAAAATCTGAAATGGGTTTTACTGGAAACTTGAATTCCTCTTTGTCTTTCCTTCGATTAAGCCCTGAAGTGGCTGCCAGCATGGAGCGATTTAGCTTCTTCAATTCCACAGTAATGCTACTATCGTTGATCTGTTCTTGTGTCCGTACAACCCCCATTTATAAATTCCCTGGCAAGCGATGCTCTTGTGCTGAAATTAAAAATGGTGGTGTGTAGCTTAATTGACAAACTTTGCTGGTTGAGATTTGACTGGCAAGTGAGGCTTAAATATAAGCAAGTGCATGAGATGGCTTTAATTAAATTAAGAATGTTAATTAATGGGTACTCATGCAAGTCAGACTCATAATATAGTTTTAGCCTCATCAGCTTAAGAGGAAAAGAGAATTGGCTTGGCTAAATGGC
This sequence comes from Datisca glomerata, assembly GCA_003255025.1. NCBI lineage: Eukaryota > Viridiplantae > Streptophyta > Magnoliopsida > Cucurbitales > Datiscaceae > Datisca > Datisca glomerata. The sequence continues at coordinate 195,156 of QANY01004429.1, read as the reverse complement.
TTACTCTACCAACTTCATCTAAGATTTTTTTAGAATAAATTGCTTTTCTTTTCTTTCTTTTTTTGTTTTTTTAAATGGATACTATTTTTTGGAATTAATTTGGAGTGTTTTTAAGAGTTGAATGCAAATTCCAATAATTAATTTAAAAAAAATCTTCTACTTAAGTTATTTGAGTGCTATTGACATTACTTTTTTATTTTTATTTATCTACTTTGAAGAGTTAATTTTACATAGTTATCTTTAAGGATTCTATACTATTAGTTCAGTACATCTCTGAAGTACTATAATATAATTTAATAAGGTTTGTCTTACGGGGTCTTTTCACCACTTAAATAAATAAATTATTGGAGCAAAAAAGAATTAAAAAGAAAAATTGAATGATGGTTATTGAACCAAGTGTAAAATTTGTTAAGGAGGGAACATATTTTCGTGGCTGATTTTAGATCACTTGCTTGTTTGGATTTTGCTCATTTGCTGTAATTAAGGAGGCTCCTTTCAAGACAAAAGAAACGCGAGAAGACGAGCCTACGAAGAAATGCAAAGAAGATGTTGCTGCGCGAAAGACAGAAAAAGGGTAGAGGTAAATTGAAACGATAAGGTTTTAGGGTAAAACTTAACAGCAACTTAACATTTTTGACGGAAATCTTATTTTTGTTTCACCAATGTAACTTTAGGGTTAACAATAAAAGAAATAAAACTCTAAGGTTAAAAATGACCGTAAATGTAAACTTAAAGGGTGTATTTTATATTTTTTCCCTAACGGTTTCTATATACATCAGTGGCTTTATCATCAGGATTATAACCCTCATGAATTGTCTGCACGCAAGCCGTTCACCAAGTCGTTGCTTTTTACTTCTTTTTCCCCAAACTTCCAAAGAGCTGAAATGATGGTCCTTAAGCAAATAAATATTAGATAATATATATTGTCACATAAGATTTCTCAGTCTTTTTAATCACCGACCTAGATACAATATCTTTATAATGGAAGTGTCAATAAAACATTAACGAAATGATATTTTTAATTTGGTTCGGCGAGATTTGTCTGCGTCCACGATTTTCTCATATATTTTCATCATTTCAAATTTACTTGAACTCAACATCATCTAACCCAAACTCATTAAACCTAAATCTAAACTCCAACATACACACACTCAAACATCAGAGATAATAATTAGTTTAGATAAAAATCACCACCTCTCGATCTGATTATATACAACCCACTAATTTAAAAATCATTTTCAACACGGGCAAAGTCATATGACTAGCCTCTCAATATTAGGGGTTATCCCCTCTTGGGATAGAACCATTTCTCACATTATAAGACTACTCTCTATATTTCTTAAGGAAGAACTCCTCATTATAGGATGCTTCTTTAAGGATAGAGTCATCTCTCACCCTCTATCGAAACAGAGCCACCGGACCATAACTAAAGCTTCATATAGACTATGAGAAACCCTGATTCCTTCACATAGAATTAGGAAACACATTCAACACGCAATAGCTCATAATATACGTCCTTAATAATTAACACCCCAAAGTAGAAAACTAAATCTCTAAAGAATTTGAGTCCCCAAATTCTAACAGAACAATATTTACTTTTTTATTTAACTATTGTTTTAGTTAAGCCGTTAATGCTAAGTGGGTAAAATTATCATTGAGAAGAAATAATCAAGATTTAGACTAAGTCTTAATCAAGTAAGACATGTACTAATTTATTTATAGGTTAATTTTTTTAGATATTAATAGGTTAACTTGATAAATTATTTAATGAGTGATATGACAACTAATGAATAATTGATACAAACTCAATCCATTAAAACTTTATCTATAACTTTATAGGTCAAGAGTTATTTAATTATAATATCTACATAAAAAAAATATATGCCCTGGGAGTGTATTGAAAAGAAATTGAAATTACCAACACCAAACATTCATCATCTAATATGAAAAGGTAGAACAGACTTTTTTCCCTTAATTGTTTAAACTTGTTAACTGTCAAACTATCAATAATCTTAAGCGTTGGTTAAGACTAGTTTTATAATTTGAATTAACTGTTTACACTCCCCTTAACGTGTAGGCCTGAAATTAGACGTTTAATTTAAATGAAAATGAAGATTGTTGATATGAGAGTTTGAACTTATAATTTTCATTAATACCTTTGTCAAATTGTCAGTATAGCCCATGTGGATTTTGGTGGCACTAAAATTTTCATTCAAAATTATGTCTTATAAAATCTTAGAGTGATTCTCATAATTAATTCATGACAAGATTGATTGACACAGTAGTTAAACTCCACAAATCACCGTCATATTATGAAATTGTAGTATCTCAAATTTCTGTAGAAGCTATAGCTTTGATAAAAAGAAATGATAATTTGCAGTTTGATTCTCTATTTTCTCCTATAAAAATATATATAGTTATTTTTCGCAATAAAATATTTGGAAATGAATAATAATTGTATAATTAAAAAAACATGTCATTAATAGAAATAATCTAATGCATAATAGTTGATAATTAGGGGAACATATTACGAATCAAGATTTCAATGTAAATTTGATTACACATTACAGCACATGCTTAGGTTTAAAGTAATTTTCAGCCAGCTTATTTAGCAATACTGCAAATATCTATATTTAGATATAGTATATATAAATGTGCCTCCAGGGGAGAAATATTTTTTGGATAATAATTATCCCCACTACTTCAAGGAATGCCTTAGTTGTTCAAAACTTTCATATTAAATATTAATAATTTTAAATGAAGAATTAATGACACTTTTAAATTTTTGGATAATATTTATCCAAACTATTTTTATAATCCTAAAGTTTCCTCTATGTACCTAACAATTCAGTATTTAAAATTAAGATATATAACTTAACATGCATGAAGTTTAACACAAACCCATGAAAAAATGTAAAATGTAATTTTATTTATTAAAAAAGTTAAAAATAATTGAGTTTGAAGTAACTAAATATATTTGAATAAAACTTAATGTGCAGTTTTCATGATTTTTCTGTAGCAAATACAATGCTTTGTATGTTTTTGCACACATCTTTATTCTCTGTATGTTTTTGCATCCATCTTTAACAATTTGTATGCTTAGTCATTTTTTATATTTATAAGATTTACATTGATTAAATTTTTATTATTTAGTTTATCGCATGCGATGCACGATGTTGGAAACTAGTACTATATTAAAAGATGTTAAAAGAGGAGAAACTTTTGATTTCTCTTTTTAACTTTTAAGAATCCTCACAATATCATACAAATTAGGTATTTCACCTAATTCTTCATTTACTTCTTTTACATAATATTTTTTTAAAAATAGTTTACAAATTAAATTTTTTTAGATAATTAGGAACGTGAATATCCGTAAATATTAATTTGAGATCTTTATTATACACAATAGATATTTATGTTTTAGTTAATAATAAATTTGTTTGTTACTAATTTGTAAAGTTTATATTTATGTAGTAGTTATGTTATTAGTAACATGAAAATTCATACAAATAAATCTAGAGAAAGACATTAATATATTACCTGAGAATTTATTAATTATTTCTTAGAAATGTGATGAATTGATGGAATAAAATTATTTTTTATAATATTCAAAAAGAAATGTTATATAATACAATTTCAAGCATCTAAATAATAGTCTAACATATCTTACTTTATTTACACTATGTTGGAGCAGTAAAATTTATAATTTATATAATATCTAAAATTTATATTCTTAAAATTTTAATGAGTCTCTAGATATGTTACATAACTAATTTTATAATGTACAAGATATATTTTTTTGTGAGTGTCTACCATTATTTAACCAGTGAGTATTATTGATTCATTATTTAAATCAAATTCAATATGAATTTTAATTCGTAAATATCAGAAACTAGCAATGAAGAAATAAGATAAATATACTCAAGTCTTTTTATATAATTGGTGAATAAAAAAAATAAAAAATAGACTTATTAGGTGCATGGAATGAACGTTTCTACTAATTTTTAATAAAAAAGGCCTAAATGGTCAACAAAAGCTTAAATAAATAATGCAAATTTGTTTATATAAATTTTTGGCACAGCCAGTTACTAGTAAGCCACAGCTCCTCTAAGAAACGGCTTAAGAAGCCGACGACGCTCGGCTATGTAAACGACAGGTGAGTTGGTAAGTACTTGATCTGACCTCCCACGTGGTAAAACCCACCAGTTTGTAAAGGTTGGTTCTTTTTTACCTGAAAAGTGTGAAAGGTAGCTCTGAGAGAGTACATTGATTTTAAAATCCTGTACTGTACCGGAAAATATGTTAAAGAAAAAAAAATTAATACTAATACAGTAGAAAAAATCATTAATTTCTTCGTTTTTTATTGAAAAACCGAACTGTATCGAAAACTTTGATTTGGTAATAAAATCGAACCGAATTGTTCATGTCAAAAGAATCAAAACGAAGTGTAAATTTTGGTTCGGTTCGGTTCTGTATTATTAATTAAAAATAAAATTTTAAATCATTTTAAATGATATTATTGAAAAATAATAATATAAAATCAAAGTTGTGTTTCGGTTCGGTTCGGTTTGATATGAAATTATATATACAAAATAATATGAATTCAATGTTTCACTTCGATTTGGTTAAAAAATCACTAAAAAATCGAACCGAACCGAAATTTCGGTTCTCTCATTTCCCAAACCTAACTGAATCGAACCTATATAAAGAACCAACCACACAGGTCATTTTTTGTTCGGTCGGTTCGAGATAATTTTGAATACCCCTATTCCACATGCAACAACCGATTTTTTTACACTACTGTAAATATTGCAAACTTAACTTTATATCATCTATCATATGTCTTAAAATATATTATTTTATTCATATTTTGAGTCATGAAAATAGTAGGTTTAAGAAATTAAAGAAAATACACACATAATATAAAATAATATAAAAAAATACTGAGTTTTCAAACGGGATCTAGATTAGTAGAAAAATTAGATATTTTATTTCACACCACATGAGAGGATCCAACTTCAAAAATTATATTTAAAACTACAATAGCTGTCGTAAATAGTGTAGATATAATTTTTTTAAATAATTTTAAAATGATTAAATAATTGATCAAATTTTAAGTGATTATATGATGTAACAATCATTTATCAATTGGTAGTTTATGGCTCAATAAAATAATTTAAAAAATAAACCTATTAATAATTATCTCATAATTTAGTCGTATAAAATTATTTTATTTTCTTTTAAATGTGATGAATAAAAATAAAAAATGATTTCCTAATTGTAAAATATGATTTAACATCTAAAGATCTCATTGTCGGCTTTACATCATGTGGACCTGCAACGACTTTTTCCATTGATCTTGACCTTAGTAACTTTTAAACACAGTTCAGAGAATAGAGAGTCGTTGATTCCAATGAGAGTGGAAACTTGCTCTGCATAAGTTTACGTTGCATCATACTAAGCCACTTGTTTCATCTAACTGTCTCTACTTGCTTTTATTTGCTAAAACACCCTTTCCTTTCATTTCCTTTCTTAGTTTCCATCACAATATTAAATGCATTCACCGGTTTATTACATTAAAATACATCTCTTCTTATTGAAAATCCCAACAAACATTACATATTTTGTTTGTAAAATTATGATAGTTATTGTAAGACGTGACGATCACATTGATATATGTGCCATTGAGATGACAAGATATTTTTTTTTCTATTTCATCTTTTTTCTATAATAATCTGAGACGTTATTTTTGAAATTAATGGTTCAGATTAAACTAGACTCTCTCCTATTCAGTTAAGTTCATTTTTTAGTAGAACATGAGAGAATCAAATCACTACGTGTTACATTATTAATCATTTGCTCAATTCGTCTGCTTGGTATAAGTTTGATTTTGTCTATTTAGTTCTTAAAGCTGTGAATGATTGTCCATTTGGTCCAAATAATTTTATTTTGCTCAATCTATTCCTTATATTTTAAATTTGATTGCATTTCAAATCTTTCGTTAATTTTCAATAGGTCCAAAAAGCCTGCATGGCCTAAACAATGTTGCATCCCTTTGCACATCTTGTTTTCTTCAGAGGCGTGCAAGTTATGTGTGTGTGGTTCAACCTTATGGACTAAATGTTTGTAGTGCAACCAAGTTACAAGGTAGAACTAATTGATATAATTTAAATGGCTTTTGGCAGAATGGCCCTATTGTAGAAATAGTAGGTAAAAATGACATTTGAAAAATATTAGATGCAAATCTAGTTATTTAACTGATGTTATACAGTAACTGAAATACTGAATTTCAAAAAGTATCACTGTTATTTATAAAAAAAATTAGTTCACTATAAAACTTTAAAAATGATCATTCTTGCATATTAAAAATATACGAGTCATTCCTTACATGTAAAACTTTAAAAAAATGTTATACACTATGATTTTCACTCGGCTTCGTAATCATTCCAAATGATAAAACTAACAGAAATGGTAGCACTTAAACATTCCAGTTGGGTGTTATAGTTCTTTACCATTTTTAAAAGTAACTAAGTCAGTAACCAAGTTAGTTTGACCATGATTTTTATATTCCCACTTCACATTTCTCTGAGATAATTAATATTAATATATTTATTATATATTAAATAAATGGTTAAAAATAGTCATATATCAACTATAAGTAATCTTTAGATTTTTAAAAATCTAACTGAATTTATCTTTAACGAATTTCAAAAAAAATCTTTAAATTTTCTTATCTAAACAAATAAAATTGTGAGACTAATAAATTGGTAAGAAAAAATATATAGACATGATATATGTTATGGACATTCTCAAACTACCAATGGCACGACACCACGTGGCATGTCACGACTGAGGTCTCTACTCTAGGAAAAGGAACTGAAGAACTGAGTTCCCGAAATAGAAAGGGAACTGACCAGAGCAAGTCGATCTCCAAAGAATCGGGCGACACCGACGAACGAAATCTAAAAAGCCTCGAGAGGAGAGATTGATGAGTGTATTTCATACTCATATTTTAGATAATCTTAACTTTAATTTTTTGGTTCTTTGAGTTTTATCTTTTGATTTATGTTTGTTTTTGTTTTTATCATGTAAGTTAGATATTCAAATGCATTTGGGTTGATTTTGAAAGATTAGGAAAGAAAAAATGCAGATAAAATGAGAAAAAGTTGGATCTGGGCAGAATGGCCAGTGTCACATGAAGCTGTAAGCCAGAGTCACAACGCTGGCGCGATTTTAAAACTTTTTTTGTGATTTTTTCGCTCCAATCCCATGCTTGACGAACTCTTGTGTATAAATATAATATCTTAGGATTCTTAGAGAATTTTTAGGACATGGGAGGAGAGGAGAAAGCTTTTTGGAGAGGAAATGAAGACGGATCCAATCGGATGACGGATCTCAAATTTAGTTCATTCACAAATCTAGTTTTTCTTCTCTTTTCCTCTATGTTCATGAATATTATTAGGATATTTTCCTATTCTAGTGTGTTCTAAATTTCTTATCTAGGCTACGGTGTAGCCAAACCATGTTTATTCATAAATTTTAATTTTTAATTCAATCGACGTTTTTTCAGTATTATTGAATGTTATAATCCGTTCTTAATGCTTGTGATCGTCTGACCAACCGTTGCATGATTTTGGATTTGATTCTGAAACTGAGAAGTGATGATTAAATTTGTTCTTTGTTTATAACACCATTAGAATTTTATAAGTTAGAGATAATTATAGATCTAGTGTAGCAATTATAGTTTCTTGTGTTTAATGAGTTTCAATTTATTTAATCTTGAGATAGATGTGAGATTATTATTTTTGATTCATTGTTATCGATGCTTGAGAAATATTGATAATTACTTTAAAGAAATTCACTCTCAGTAATTTGATAAACATAGACTGATTAAGTTTTAGAATGTTGAGATGTTTGGCTTAGTGAAATCAGAATCCCTAGATCTTGTATCTATTTAAATTTGAATTATTTATCTTTATCAAATCTTTATCGTTTTAATTTAATTAAAACTTAGAATTAAGTCTTAATTTTACTTCAAGTCTTAATTTTTTTTTACAGTTGTTTACTACTTTGAATTTTCAGGCGTTTTTAAGGTGTCTGATAAATTTGGAAGCTTCTAAACAAGAAAACATGGAAGATGCTAGAGATAATCTTGAAATTGTGAACAACCAAAATAACCGGGTAATTTGGGATTATGCTATGACAATGGTCAATGAGGTCGCGTATGCTATTCAACGCCCTATTTTAATGCCAATAATTTTGAGATTAAGTCGACTATCATTCACATGGTGCAAGTAAATCAATGCAGTGTCATGCCTAATGATGATCCAAATGTTCACATAGTCATTTTCCTCGAAATTTGTGAGACATTCAAACATAACAATGTCTCAACTAATGCAATTAAGTTGAGATTATTCCCATTTTCACTTCGAGATAAGGCTAAGAGTTGGTTGAACTCTTTACCCGCTGGATCAATCACCACTTAAAATGGACATTCTGAGAAATTTTTGACTAAATTCTTTACACCAGCTAAACACAGTCAAGATGAGGAACGAGATCACTACTTTTGTCTAATATGATATGAAGTCTCTTTATGAAGCTTGGAAGAGATTTAAAGAGGTGTTGAGAGGATGCCCACATCATGGACTCCCTGGATGGCTACAAGTCCAAACTTTCTACAATGGTTTGGGAAATTCAAAGAGGACACTAGTGGATGCAGCAGCAGAAGGAGTTTAATGGGAAAAACACATGAGGAGGCTTATGCTTTTCTTGAAGAAATGGCTGATAAAGCCTATCAATGGTCATTGAGCGCAACGTACTGAGAAAGATTCATAGAGTTCATGAAGTCGATGCTCTTACCGCTCTTACTGCTCAAGTAGCTACACTGTCCAAGCAATTGAGCTCTTTCACCGCCAATGCTAGTGTTATTCATGTTTAACAAAAAATTTGTAATTTGTGTAATGGACCTCATCTTAGTACTGAATGTTAAGCCACTAATCATTTTGCTCCTTCTCAATCAGAACATGTTAATTTTGTTGAGAATTACAGCAAGCCGAATAACCCATTGTCCAACACTTATAACCAAGGGTGGTGAAATCACCCAAATTTCTCTTGGAAGAATAGTCAGAATGTGATGAATACACCAGTTGCTACTTAACCTCAATTTCAACCTCAACAGCCTAAATTTTCTTTAGAAGATTCTCTTACCTAGCTCACAGTCAATACTACTCAATTTATGGCAAGAACATATGCTACACTTCAGAGGCAAGAAACGTATATTCAGAGTCAAGCTGCATCTATTCAGAATTTGGAGCTTCAAATGGGTCAACTGTCAGAAATACTCACTCAAAGACCACAAGGTTCTCTACCGAGCAATACCGAGAGGAATCCAAGATAAAAGATCTAGGGATTCTGATTTCACCAAACCAAACATGCTCAATATAATAAGACTCAATCAATCAATGTTTATTAAATTACTGACAATGAATTTCTCTCAAGTAATTATCAATCTTTCTCAAGTATCGATAACAATGAATAAAAAATACTAATCCCATATCTTTATCAAGATTAAATAAATTGAAACTCATTAAGCACAAGAAATTATAATTGTTACACTAGATCCATAATTATCTCTAACTTATGAAATTCTAATGGTGTTATAAACAACGAATAAATTTAATCATCACTTCTCAGTCTCAGAATTAAATCCAAAATCATGCAATCATTGACCAGACGATCACAAGCATTAAGAAAGGATTATAACACTCAATAATACTGAAAAAACGTCGATTGAATTGAAAATAAAATTTTATGAATAATCGTGGTTTGGCTACGTCGTAGCCCTAGATAAGAAATTTAGGACACACTAGACTAGGAAAATATCCTAATAATATTCATGAACATAGAGGAAAAGAGAAGAAAAAATTAGATTTGCGGATGAATTGAAGTTGAGATCCATCTCCCGATTGGATCCGTCTTCGCTTCCTCTCCAAAAGGTTTTCTCCTCTGCCTCCCACGTCCCAAAAATTCTCCAAGAATCTTAAGATATTATTATACACTAGGGTTCATCAAGGATTGGATTGGAGCGAAAAAATCACAAAAAAAAAAATCTAAAATCACGCTATCGTCGTGATGCTAGCCAATCTGTCACGCGCCAGCGTCACGACTCTGGGAAGCCAGCGCCGTGGCGCTGGCTTACTGCTTCATGTGGTTGCTGACAGTGTCGCGATGGTGGAAGCCAGCGCCGCGACGCTGGCCATTCTGCCCAGATCCACATTTTTCTAGTTTTATCCGTATTTTTTCCTTCCAAATCTTTCAAAATCAACCCAAATACATTTAAATATCTAACCTACAAGATATAGACAAAAATAAATATAAATCAAAAGATAAAACTCAAAGAACCAATAATATCAAAGTTAAGTTTATCTAAAATATAAGTGTGAAACACACTCATCAAATACCCCAAAACTTAACTTTTTGCTAGTCCTCGAGCAAAACTAAAATAAAAAAATCAAACAAGAAAACATTAAACACTAATTAAGTAAAACTGCGGATCAAATGATGAAATATTTTGACTAACTAAACATGCCTTAGAGATTTAAAAATAATGATAACCCAAGAAAAACTTTTAAATGATGATCATATAGAGTTTCAACACAACTACTAACTTACATAATACCTTGAAAAATCCCGAGTGCGTGTGTGTTACCTTTAGTCGTCCAACTTCTTTATCTCAAATTAGTTAATACAACCAAGTCTCGTAAAAGTTGATCAATTAATCTATAAATAGATTAGAACTCCACAGACCAAATTTTCATGTCACTCTCCACTAATGGCAAACCATAACACTTCGGATCATTAGGACTTTCGTAGGCTTGTAATATGTGGCTAGGGTTTAGGGTAGGATAAATGATATTATTTCAACTCAATCTTTACCCATAGTCACACATGCATTCTAGGAATCAACGAGCTTAATCTCAACGTATCTTGTAATACCCCAAACTTTTCATTCCACCTCTTGAATTATCAAACATTCTCATTTATTTTTTTAATTTGATTTCCTTAACGAGCTTTCAGCTAATAGCTCCTAAACCAATTGGTCTTATGGTATTAGGTTTTAAGACACCCCTTCGAGCTTAGTGAGTCAAGTCCAAAAGGCTACAAAATCAAACTTATTCATAATTTTTTTATATCAAAACTCCTCCCATCCACCCAAATTGTCATAGCTCCAAGTGCTTTTTTAGAATATCCAAATACTATGAGTAAAAAGGGTTACTAGATAATACTTTTTATAAGATTGTGAAATTGTCATGGGTGATAAAAAATGACTATTTAGGCTCAATAGGGATAACTAAGAAAATAATTATGCACATGTTGACTTGAAAAGCTCAAACGGTCCAAAGATGGCATAAATCATGTCCTAAGTGAAGTGTAGCCTAGAATACCACCTCGAACAACAATCAAATTGGTACTAGAGTTCTTGTGAGATCATAATGATTTCTTAAGTCACATAAACCTTCTCTAAGCAAAAAGATAATCAAACGTTCAAGGCTAGGTGCTCAATATGTCGGGATTTTCTAGTAAAATGCAAATCAATAATTGGTTCAAACACACATCGATACACAAATTCATCATTTTTCTAAAGCTATCAATAATTCAAAACTAATCTCAACGTAGGTGTTAGTGTTGTCTAAAACAAGCGCAAAAAAGTGAAATTTTAATTAAAGCGACCACCCCCAAACTAGAAACTTTCATTGACCTCAATGAAAAAAAATATGTAAAAGGAGTAAGTAGAGAGGACTTCCCTGAATAATGATGAGCTATCATCCTCATCATTCTTTGCATAGTTCATGTTATCTCCAACTGAGGGGAAAGTGGTGCATGAGCCAAATTCGTCCATGGTTTTTTTTAAATATAAAAACGTGAAGAAAAACAGAAATAAAATGAAGAAAAGAAAATAATTAAAAAACCAAAAAAATGAAAAAGTGAAAAAATGAAAAAAAAATAGAAATAGAAACGGGTTGTCTCCCGGTAGCACTTGTTTTAATGTCTTCAGCTAGACAAAATGATCATCCAGACTTCACTCGTTGTCCACAGACTTTAAAATTCCTTTTGTAACAGAAATTGACCAGCCTAAGACCATTTGTTGCTTTCTCAACACCCTCAGCAGCTTGTCTTCTTGTTTACCATTTAACGAAGCAGAGATAATGATGTTTCTCCCATAAAGGTGTACCGAAGGTGGATGTCTAACACCGATGATTTTTCAATAAATGGTAGGTGTCTAGGTTTACCTTCTCCAAATTCTGCACACTATCCACCCGTAAAAAATTATTCATATCATTTGGGTGTTTGATTATTTTGAAGACATTGAAAATTACATGATCATCTTGCACTTTCAGAATAAGTTCTCATTTTTTCACATCAATGGGAGTTCTTCCCGTCGCTAAAAATGGTCTATCAAGAATAATTGGAATTTCTTGGTTTTCCTCCATATCAAGAACAATAAAATCAGCTGAGAAAATAAATTTATCTACATTTATCAAAACATCCTCAATAATCCCTAATGGATATCTCATAAACCGATCAGCTCACTGTAAAGATACCATCGTGGGCTTAAATTCTCCAAGACCTAGCTTCTTGTATACTGAACACGACATTAAATTGATACTAGCCCCAAGATTACATAAATCCTTTTCAAAATATGAATTTCCAATTGTGCAAAGAGTAGTAAAACTCTCAAGGTCCTTTAACTTTAGATAATATCAAGAAGGGACTGATATCGTAAAACAAAAAATACTGTAGATATAGACTAACAATGAGTATTAATATTCTAAAGGCAAAGTAGAGGGATGTTTCAGTCAGATAGCAATGTTGCATCAAAATATGTTTTTCTTCCTTTTTTCCCTTTGTTTGAAACCCAAAATATTTATTCTTTCAGTGTCAATATTACGACTCATCTCATTTAACTAAGTGATTTGTAACTCATTTCATTGGTTAGTTTCAACACTCCTTATAATATTTTTATCAATTTACAAATAAATGAATCACACTCTAATAAAATTTGCCTGCAATTTGATTTATCTACTTTTACTCTTAATTTCTCCATTGATTGAATTGGAAAAATCCGCCAGAAAATAAGGTATGACATCTTTCATTTTCATTTACCTAAAACTCTCAAAAAGAGGATTTAGAAAGAGATGTGATATCTTAACCAATAATTCACTTTCAATAATACAAATCTGTTCCGCATGTCTTTTTAGCTTTTAAAAATAATAGAGATACTTCTTGTTTACGTTATCTATGGAGGATGATGATGAAATTATAAAAGTAATTATACCAAACAGACAGATTTTGACACTCACTTTAAAAAAAATAACAATTTTTATTCTCAATTTTAGAAAAATAGACAAATTTTTTTATCAGGTCATCAATCTCTAATTATTTGAGATTTTAAAGTCTGATTTTATTCATTTTTTTATTGATCAGTCAATCGATGATATGTCGCTGATTGACCCGAAATTTTTGATCAATCCATGCCCCAGTTTATTATAGAGACATTTGAAACATTTTCGACTCATCTCATTGATTGACTCGAAAATGTTTCAAACACCCTTACAATAGATTGCGATGAATGGATTAATCTGTTAATCAATGATATATCACAAATTGACTCGAGAGTTTCAGGTCATTCAATGGGATGATCGATACATTAACCCTGTTAGAGATTTAGACGAATGAAATAGTCAGTCAATCAAAGATATATCATTGATTGACCCAAAAAATTCTGATAAATCAATGAGATGATCATTCACCCCAGGCTATTATGGAGGTGTTTGGAACATCTTCGACACATCTTATTGATTGACTCGAAAATGTTTCAAACACTCCTATAATATATTGAGACGAATAGATTAATCAGTTAACCAATGATACATATATCATTCATTGATCCAAAAAAATTGAGATTTTTTAGCGATTTTTAAATTTAATTTTTTATTAATGTGCAGCATTAATTTACTTTCTATAATTAAACAAATTTAAATATTATTCTGAGCGTTATTATTTCTTCAATTTAAGTATTTTTCATAACAATATATCACTGATTTGAAAATCTGACAAACACACTATAATTAGATTATGATCATTTTGATCTACAACTATTAAACATTATGAAAATATATTATTTACTTAAAACTTTTAAAAAATTGTCATTTCTTAAAACACAAACCCTAAAGTTTCATATTCCGCATAATTTCTCAAATTCTAAACTGCAATAAAAAAAATGATGGCCCAAGCTCTAAAGCCACACTGATACCAAAGGAAAGCTTGGTGGAACAAAATTAATTTTACATGATACCGTTTCATATCCAGGTGATCTTAACCAACTGATCAAATGATAAATCAAATGGAGGAAACCCCACCTCGAGTATCCCCTCGAAACAGGACCCACGAGATCTCAAGGAAGAGCCGCTACACCGTCGATGAAGGAGGAGGAGGAGAAGTAATCGAGTGCTCCGGTAAGCAATGCCAATCATGCACCACCGGGTTGATAGCTGACTGCGTGGCTATCTGTTGTTGTCCTTGCTCTGTTTTGAACTTCCTAGCTCTTGCTTTAGTGAAAGTTCCATGGATGATGGGAAGGAAGTGTTTGGCGTATGGGAAAAAGAAGAGACGTTTGAGACTTGAGAGGAAGGATAAATGCAAGAAAGAAGTAAATTATGAGAATCAACCAAATCAGTGCGTTGCTAGAAAAAGATCACCAAATGAGAATACAGGAAGGTGGAGAATAGAAGAGGGAATGTTGGGGTTGGAGATTTCAGGTGGGTTTGGTGAAGAGGAGGGTAACAGAGTGAGTGCGAGGTATGAAACAGAGAAGGTTTGGTTAGAGTTGTATCGTATGGGTCATTTGGGTTTTGGTAGAGTTTCCTTTACTCAGTTCACCGACACTTCAATCTCTGGGCATGACAACTATCAGGAATGAGACAAGAAAATCAATCATTCTGCCAGACTCGGACTCGGTCATTTAGCCGTCTGTTTTCGTTAAATCTGTTTTCGTTAACTAAACTTATAATGCAATACAAAGCATACACTTTTTCATTAGAAAAATACAATTTAACATAATTTGTGATACATCATAAATCCACATGATACAATTAAATTAATGTATCTTGATAAGTTAAAAAATTGATTTCGTCAAGTAAACTTGTGATGCAACATAAGTTAGACCAAATAATATTGCTATTTTCATTAAGGTTGAAATTTTGGTTTTTAGTTAAAGAAAAACGTAATTTTGGCTTTTTTTAAACAGAAGTTTTGGTTTTGATATTAGAAACTCCAAATTTGTACCAATAAATTGATTTTGTTTGAACTCCTTATGTTAGCATACGGAGCAACATTTGTCATTAATTGACCTCTGCCTATTAGTGAGAGAAATTCAATTACTCGTTCAAGTTACCTACTAACAAATGCTTAAAAATATAATTTTGTATTCATATTGGAAGAGAAAGTTAGTGAGATCTTAAAACTAAAAAAGATACAAACATGACAATCAATGACGAATGAATACTGAATTTTTATTACTCCAAGAACTGAAAATTTTCTTCTATTAATGGGCTTGTAGTTTCAGTAATCCAATGAGAAGGTGCCTGCGTAAATCGTAATGAGCTGAGGTAAATATCTATCCTAAAGCTGCCTGATTACGTCTTTTGATTCATCCAAAGCCGATAGAAAGGGAAGAGGGAAAATTTTCACCTGCTTTCTCTCTCTTTCCTCCGATATCCTACTCTTGCAGGACTACAGAATAACCCACAACATAAACATGAAGGAAGTAGATACTTCAACTCAAACAGCTCCATGTCCGTAACACTTGGCAATTCTTACAATTAATTCCTCACACCTCCATCAACAGAAATATAAGAGAACCCATTTTTTGTCCTGTCCTCGATTCAAGAGCTCACATCTCTGTAGACTTGCGAATCAAGGTTACTCTAACAGCTTCTTTTCCGGAAGTAAATTTTTTATACAAAGTTACAAGTTCTATAGGGATTAGAGGATATATATATACTCGAACTCACGACCTCGTCGGCATAATCAAATATAATAGCTTAACCAGTGCACCGACCCATCTCGTCAAACCAGTACACCGACCCATCTCGTCAAACCAGTACACCGACCCATCTCGTCCCCAAAGAGATAAGTTCGATAGCCAAATTTGAGTAGAAAGATTGGCACATGAGATTCCCTAAATGGTGAGCTATATATTGATACGCATATGCAACGTTGGATTAACACAAGTACAGGACCAAGCTATTGTTATAAAGAAAATCCAAATCGAAAGTATCTACAGATATTAACACCTACAGCCATACAAACACTTTAGAAAGAAAGAACTACAGTATCTAAACCCTTCACATGGAACACTAGCTATGTACATTGAGTAAATGAGACTACTTGCAGAACACGAACCATTCCAAAAAAAACCCTCAGTATCAGACATTTAAATTCTATGAAGAAAACTCGACCATTGTGTTTACCTTCTCCAAAAGCCCTTTCATCTCACCTTGCAATTTCGATTTCAACTCCGACCATACTTTTCCATCCGAATCCTCCAGCATTGTCATCATTGTCTTGAGCTTCTCCCTTATAAACTGGATAGGTGACAGCTGTGCAGACAACAGCTTCAAGGTCTTAGTACGAGACTTAGTCGGAGCAGAAGCTTCTTGTTGGGGTAGTTCACTCAGTCCACGTGTCTTTGACGAACTTTCAGAGCACCTTAGCCGGAAAGTGACATTGGAAGATTCAAAGGGGCTGGCATTTTGTGAGCTGTTGAAAGCTTCTTCAGCATCAGAACTCTTTAGAAATACCACCCGAGCACAAAAACTAGTGGAGAACATCTCTGTTTCGGTTTCGTCTAGAGGGCCAAACTTGCAATATGTTCTTATAAGATCAGCTTTGGTGGGCAAAAAGGATCCTGGGCCAAAGGTCATGAAAAGTGATGCAGGTGAAATTGCCTTTTCAGTTCTGTTACTACCAGTCTTTGCATTTGCTGTTCCATTAGCTTTCTTTGATTTTTTTTCTGATGACTTTGCAGCATCTGCTCTTCCACCACTTCTCTTTGCTTTAGGCTCGTCCAGTTTTCTCTTTTTGATCATCTTCTCATCGGATATAGGCTCGTCCGATTTTCCCCTTTTGATATTCTTCTCTTTGGATATAGGTTCGGCTCTTTGATTTTGGTCTTTACTCACTGACTTCCGTTTTTCAGCTTTTATATTCTTTCTTTTTCTACCAGATTGAAATTTTTCAAAAGCTTCATAATGTGATCCATCGTGGTAAATTGAACTTCTGAATATGCCCATAAAGCCTTCAATCAACTTGATTTTTGATTGATATAGGGGATTAAGAGCCACAGACCGGAGTTCAGATAGCACTCTACCAGGTGAAGCCTTCACTTTCTTTAGATCAATCACTTTATTTTCATCTTGTTTCGGTGTTTGAGGATCTGATTTCTCTACTTTCTCATGCTTCCAATTTTCGTCTTCAGGAAATGTCTCTGTGCTGCGATTTAGACTTAGAGGGGACCCAGTTAGGTTGCTAGCAGCCTTGGTCATCCGCTCCCCTAATCGAGCTTCTTTTGATACTTTCACGGACTCTGCTTCTGTATCTTTTTTCCTCTGGAGCCTACTTATACTTGTAAAGGGAGGAGATAAGTACTTGCTCTTCTTTCTTTCCCTCGAGAAACTACCATTACCATTTTGTTCCTTGATTTCACCTTCATCACTTTCTCCATTATCAATGCTCAACTTCCTTTTCACAGAGACAGAATTCTTCTTAGTTTCTACTTTTTCCCCGCTAACATCATTTTCTGCACGTGCAGCTTCACTCTTTTTCCTTCCACCGGAATAAAAACGCTTCTTACTAACTTCTTTGCTCCCATTTTCACCATTTTCATGTGAAGGAGACCCTAATGGCTTGGCCTTTCTCTTCTTGTCTTCTGTAGGAGTCGAGTTATCATCATCCCGCACAACTGTAGTCACATCAGCATCCATAATTTCAGCTATGCTTTTCTGCTTCCTTCTTTGATAAAGCCTATCCCCTGACATTACTTGGCAATTTCTCAACATGGATTTATGGCTTTGTCCAAACGTTGGGTTTACTGGAGAAGAAAGCCAGTCTTCTTCCCCTGGCCCTTGAATGGGAAGGTTAAATGCATTCTCAAATTTACTCTCATCTATTGACCCAGAATCTAAATCATCTGCAAGACCTGGATCTGCAAGACCTGGAATTGGCGAGGGTTCCTGGTAATCAGGCAACTGATAACCGCCTTTTGCTCGGAAAAAAGCAGAAAGCTCGCTCCTTAACAATCTCAGCTCAAGTAAACTGGTTACAGAAATTGTCTGAGCAATATCTTTCAATTCATTGAGTATTCCGGCTGTTTTTAATAGAACAGTTGAAATTGTCTCAGCTCGAATTTCGGGCACATGATCTCCTTCTTTAATGCCAGCATTAACTACCATTCGCCCACCTAGTCCAATCCTATTTTCTTTAGGTACACAATTGCAAATCATCTTCAACTCAACCAGCCTACCAAACTCATCCAAAGCGTTGCCCACAGCATTGAGAAAGCTCTTTGAATTACTCTGTTTAGACATTTCCACGAAATTCTCCTCAAACGGCTTCAACTGAGATGGGCGGCACCAAGCAAAGGTGCCATCACCAAAGTAGGCAACCAAAAGTCTGTTATTCTGTTTCAACTTCATCGCATATTCAGATGCATCTGAGGGATTGTGAATCTGCCCTGGCCACCATGGGTGGCTCTTGATTTTACCCCAAACGAAGTCACCCACCAAAAACGCAATTCCCTCTTCATCCAAATCCTCTTCTTCCTCATCCTTGTTATCACTCGTATCTGCAATCGGAACGGTTATAGTTTCAATTTTCTCATCACCATCTTCCTCATCTTCCACCATCTCTTCATCTGTTTTCCCTTCCACGTCAACCTCATTACCATCGCTTATGCCCAAAGTATTGGTATCCGTGGTCGTTTTTTCAATAACCAGAACAGAGCTTAGCTTCTCAGAGTTTTCACTCTCAGCAACAGGTTGAACCTCGTCTTCCTTGCCACTTTCTCGCATTTTTATTAAAGAAGACGCACCTCTAATCTCAAAATCGTCAAATCCACCATTACCAGCAACAGAAAACTCAACATCTCGGCCATCAAATACCCTCTCCACCGAAACATCAGTAGTTTCTACGACTCTAGTCATAGCAACTTTAACTATTCCACTATCAATGCCATCATCCCCAATATCATCCTCCTTTCCATTTATAGAAACCCTAATCCCATTTTCTTGGTTTTCCTCCGGGACGGACCCTGAGCTAGCCTGACCTCCGTTCGAGCTGTGACTGGGTTGTTGCAGCTTTATATCATCTGTGATATGAGGTTCAGGTGGTTCAGGTGAAATAGTGGAATCCTCAACTAGGGTTTTAACCCGGGTCTTAACAATTCCCATTTCCGGGGAAAAGATTTTCTCGGGAAAATCCACCTTTACGGCTGAAATGAAACGAGATAAAAACGAACAAAGTAATGTAAAAAGATTAAATTACTACCCACAATTAGATAGATAGATGATATGATAGAAGCACACAACAGTAAAAACTATATATGATATAAACAGGAAAAGATAAGCACTAACAAGATTAAATTATAAAGGGAGAAAGGACAATGGAAAAACCTGAGACCCAACAAATTAGGGTTCGAAATCAGGTAAAGAAGAGGGAATCTCCAATACCTCCTTTTTTTCCACCAGAATACGAACAAAACTATGAAATTCAAAAGGGTTTAGAACAAATTCGAGAAAGGGAAATTAATTTATTGAAAAGGAAAATTGGGGGTTTCAATTTTTTCAAAAAATGGAAATCTCGTACCGGACAACGAAAAGAATCGATGTCAATCGGTGGTATAATGCGATATTTTGGTTCTGTTGTCCTAATCGATGTGTCTGTCATTACCAAGTTTTTTTCAAGGGATTTGATAAAGTGCGCGAGAGCAATTTACGAGTTTAACGACATGTAGCTCCAGTTGAGCGGTGAGGAACACGTGTTTTCTAGCGAGTCCTGATACGTAAGGTAAAGTAACTATGTTGTGTATCTTATCATTTTCAACTTACATTAGAATGTTTAAATCTTTTTTAATAATCGTGTGATCTCTTTTATATGCAAACGAGTAATAAGATGGTAATCCTAAAACTACTGCTATCCATTCTCATCTCTCTCTCCTCCATTCTCCAACTACCCTTCAGTCATCCTTGTATTCGTGCCCCCGGAAGAGAGATAAGAGTAGTACAAAAGGCCTTTTAGTGCTTCAACTATTTCTGAAATTTTGTCTTTTAGTAACTACTTTTGAAATTGACATTTACTACACAATTTACTACATTTTCTTAGAAACTGAAACATAAAAACTAAAAAGGTTTGATGGTTAAAAAATTACTTTGGATTTCTTCAAAGTATATTAAAAATATCATAGGTGAATTCATTCTTAGATTTCTTAAAAGTGTATTTTAAATAATTTCATAGGTGAATTCATTTTTAGTTTAATGAAAAATGATTTGTGTAATTTAAAGAATTCGAAAATTTTGGAAGACACAGAGGGGAGGCGCCTAGCACATGTCTCTTTACGCGCATTGTCTGGCTCATTGCGTTCCTAAACAGGAATAATTCTCTGTGTTCGGCCACATCAGATGAAAAGAAAAATAATTAAAGCAAATGTCACGGAAGCGTTAAGGGAATAGTTGAATTTGTCATGTTGACATATCTGAATAAGCTGATATGGAACTACTCGTCTAACCAAGGTAGCTGAAGTATAAAAATCGCATAGGGAGTCACAAAAGCCAGAGAAACCAATCGAGAGAATCATCATCGTGGCAAAGCTGGTAGCAATCACTACAATCATAAGATTCGCCACACTATTCCAAATGATTCAAATTCAAAAAGTTGTTAATGCCGATAAGCTAGATCTCAGAAAATATTCTGTTGATCATATTTTTAGATAACTTGTATTATATTCTATGTAACCGATTGAAGACTTATAAATAAAGGCAAGATGTAACTCCAAAAGAGAAGACAACAACCCTCAACACCCATGAGAAACAAGCTGACTATGCAGCTTCCATTAGCCTTATCAACCATTTCTCTATAATGAAATACGATTGAAATTTCCCCGTGATTTTTTTCCCTTTAAGGGTTTCCACGTAAATCATGGTGTTGTTATTCTCTCATTCTCTCTCGTAATTATTCTATATATTTTCATATTATGATGTAGAAAATTTACGATAAATTCCCAAAGACCGTAATTTTTTTCTTTTACATTTTGTGCTTTCATAAAGAGCTGAGAGAAAAATGCTCAAGACACCCACCCAAAAACACTAAATATGCCCCGAACCAGATCTAACGCAGCCCAAAGTGAGGGAATTGAAGCCAGAGAAGGTGATAACCAAGCAGATCAGCCAAGCCCACTAGCTAAGATCCTCCAAACAATCCTGACTGAAATGCGGGAGATGGAAGAACTGAATGCTGAAGCTCGATGCATGGAAAGAAGTGCAAGACCAGATCCACACCCTATAACAGGAGATGGCTCAAACACGTGTTGAAGTCAGCCAAAGGGCTAACAATGAAGACTAGACATCCGCTCAGAAAATAATGGGCGGGAGGCGAGACAAGAAAAGCATAAGAAGAGCAGGAACGTGAAGCAAGAAGAAGCAAAAATCCAGTCTCAAGATCGAGAAAATGAGGTTGAGACCGACATCCGCCAACCAAATGTCACAACGAAGGAAGCTGTGAAGGAATTACTGGAGCAAAAGATGTTAGAGATGAGGAAACTAGGAAGTACTGGCAGAAGTTACCTGGAGTCTCTCACCCGTACCCCATTGAGCCTAAAAATTTTGGTGCCGCTAGTACCCAAAAAACAATTTGTGGCCCCAAATAAGTGTTATGAAGGGAAAACAGATTCAGTGGACAACCTCCGCATATTCAGGCAAATAATGGTGTTGTATCAACACAAGGATGAACTGATGTGTAGAATGTTTCAAACTAGTTTGGACGGAACAACTTTAAAATGGTATCACACATTCCCTGTCCATTTGATTACTAACTTTAATGCCATGTCTTCTGTCTTCCTAGAGCAATATTCCATTTATCGAACAATAATTGAGGACACCGAGAACCTTTTGACAATCACTAAGAAAGAAGGAGAATCTCTACGGGAATTCACCCACAGATTTAAATAAGAGATGGAAAAAGGTAAAAAATTGTGATGATCGAGATGAAAGATTGGCTTTCAGACGATGATTGGGTCCTAACTCTCCCTTGTTTGATGACCTGTCTAAAACTAAACCTTTATCTATGATGGAAACTTTTCAATGAGCTCAGACTTACATTACGGTGGAAGAGAAAAAGAAAAGCCTATTTAAAGAAAACGAACAAAAAAAGGAAGAGTCACAAAAGCGAGAACATAACCCCAGTCCAAACAGGAAAAAGGTTGACAGGACAGATAGAGTATATGAGAGAGATGGAAAAAAGGGAAGGAAGGAATACCGAAGACAAGACTCGAGCAGAACATATCCAAGGGAAAATGCCTACACACCATTGACCCTCCCTGTAAAGAAAATTCTGGAGCAGATCAAAGATAAGCGGTTAAGAAGACCGGCACCTCTCACGAAACAGCCAAGTTACAAGAATAAGACATATATTGTTCTTTCCACAGGAGTGGCGAACAGACACTATACCAGAGATTGTTATCAACTTGAAGATTGTATTGAAGAGCTCATAAATCTCAGATCAGACAAGCTCAGAGCTCAAAAAGTTCAAAAAAATTCATAAAGTTCAGACTATAAAAGCTCAAAAAGTTCCAAAAAACTCATACCAGAAAAGCTCAGGAAACTCATATCAGAAAAGCTAATAAAGCTCAGACCATAAAAGCTCATAAAATTCAGACCAGAAGAGCTCAGAAATCTTAGAAAGTGCATATCAGAGGAGCTTAGTAAAGCTTAAATCAGAAAAGTTGAAGTCAGAGCTTCAGAAAAGAAAAACTGAACTGAAAGCTTCAAAATAGAAAAGTTGAAGTCAAAGCTTCAGAACAGAAAGTAGAAGTCAGAAATTCAGAACAGAGAAGCTTCAACGCTTCAGAAAGGAAAATGTTAGAACTTTAAGAGTATCGATATTTTAGAACAGAAATTTGAAAGAACTTCATAATAGAAATTCATCAGAAAAGAAAAAAATGTTAAGGAAAGAATTTCAGAGCATAAATTCCAGAGAAAAGAATAGTAAAGAAGATCATGACACTTCAGTCAAGAAAGCTGCCACTTCAGAATGAGATAGCTGTCACTTCAGAATGGGAAAGTTGCCACTCCATTATAGAACGGGAAAGCCAAAAAGACAGCCATTCAAATTTTTAGAATGGAAGGCTGCGACTTGATAGCCCTTCAAATGGACTTTATGAATAAAATAAAAGATGTACAAACAGTGAGAACGGAAACGTCCTGACAATGGAAACATAAATATCTTAACAACAAAAGCGACAATGGGAGCGGAAATGGAAACTAAAACAAAAAAAGCTAGAAGAAAAATTACATGGCAAGTCACATAATGATAAAGATATGGGAGTCTGCTTCATGGAGAATTTTACGAAATTCAAGTTAAGCTCCAAATCAAAAGTATGGTAGTTTTTGTACAGGAAAGTAAACTTAATTATGTCTTTCAAATTTCATTTTTTAAGTAGACTTACATAGCATCTAATATATCATGAGAAAGATGTAGATGTCTACTATTTGAAGAATTTTACAGAACTTGATTTAGAAAGCTCATGAGAACGATTCTCATGGATGCTGCTCAGAAAAATAGATTATATTGAACCTTAAATTCAGAAATTAAACTGCAGCATTTAGTGGGGGCCAACTACACAACGAATCTTATATCAACGGAAATATACGGATATCAACCATATGAAAAAATTTACGAAAATCAATTTGAAGCTCCCGAACAAAAGTTATGGCAGCTCATATTGGGGCTATTCAGGAAAGTCAATATATGAATGCTTTTCAAATTTAAATTTTAAACTGTATTAATTTTTATAATATTACATAGCAAATAATATATCAGTAGAATACTATGGATATCTACTTCTTGAAAATTTTGCAGAACTCGGTTTGGAGCTCTCGAGCAAAAGTTATGATAATTTTTGTGAAGGTTGTTCGAGAAAGCAGAATATGCAGAACCGTCAATTTTGAAAATTAAAATGTATTTGATGGAAACCAACTATATAGTGAATCTTACATCATCGGAAAGATACAAAAGTCTACTTATTTGAGAATTTTACAGAATTCAATTTGGAGATTTCGATCAAAAGACATGGAAAGCATATTACACGGAGTGGTCAAATTCATTAATTAAACTGTACCAACTGGGAGCCAATTACATGAAAAATTATATATCATCGGAAGCATACGAAAATCAACTTCTTGAAGAATTTCAAGGAATTCAATTTAGAGATTTCAATAAAAAATTATGGCATGATAACGTGCAGACTGCTTACAAGACAAATTCTTGGCGTCAACTTTCTCTCTTCTTCAACAACAATGGGAATTAGGGCGTGAGTTTTTTAGAACAAGCAGTTTGTAAGTCTTGTTCTCCAAAGGAACTAAGGACGTTAGTCCTTGGGAGGGGTAGTTCATAAGTTTTACTCTCAGAAAGAACTAAGGGCATGAGCCCTTGGGAGGGGCAATTCATAAGTCATACTCTCACAAGGAACTAAGGACATAAGTCCTTGGGATGAGCAGTTCATAAGTCCTATTCTCATAAGCAACTAAGGGTGTAAGTCCTTGGGAGGAGCAGTTCATAAGTCCTACTCTCAGAAGAAACTAAGAGCGTAAGTCCTTAGTATGGGCAGTTCATAAGTCCTACTCTCAGAAAAAAATCAAAATGAGGCTGTGGTTCTACTGAAGGGACGAAAGTCCTTGGGAGCGTCTACGTACGCCGTTCTTAAAAGAAAATTAAAATGGGGCTATGGTTTCACTAAAGGAGCCTAAGTTCTTGGGAACGTCTACGTACGACATTCTCAGAAGGAAATTGAAACATGGTCATGGTTCCACTAAAGAAGCCTAAGTCCTTAGGAGTGTCTACGTATGTCGTTCTCAAAGAAGAAAAGTGTGAAGAACGGAAAAGGAAACGTCTTTAGGACAAAAAGTCTAGAGAATGGAAAAAGAAATGTCTTTAGAACGAAAAAGGAAATGTCTTCAGAACGGGAAAAGAAATATCTTTAGAAAGGAAAAGGAAACATCTTCAGGATAGGAAAGTCTGGAGAACAGAAAAAGAAACGTCTTCAGAACAGAAAAGTCTAGAGAACGAAAAAAAATCTCTTCAGAGTAGAAAAAAAAGAAGTTGAGGAAAGAACTTCAAATCAGAAAAGAAAAGTAGTTAAAGAAAGAACTTCAGAACAGAAAAGAAAAGTGGTTAAGAAAAGAACTTCAGAGCAGAAAAGAAAAGTAGTTGAGGAAAGAACTTCAAACTGAGAAAAGAAAGGTTGAGATGAGCAAAGAAAAGCTAAGAAAAGAAAGGCAGAGTTTAGTAACGAAAAGCCAAGAGAAGAAAAGCTGAGAAAAGAAAGGCTGAGTTGAGTAAAGAAAAGTCGAGAAAAAAAAAGCTGAGAAAAGAAAGGCTGAGTTGAGTAAAGAAAAGTCGAGAAAAGAAAAGCTAAGAAAAGAAAGGTTGAGTTGAGTAAAGAAAAGTTGAGAAAAGAAAGGCTGAGTTGAGTAAAGAAAAGCCGAGAAAAGAAAAGCTGAGAAAAGAAAGGCTGAGCTGAGTAAAGAAAAGTAGAGAAAATAAAAGCTAAGAAAAGAAATGTTGAGCTAAGTAAAGAAAAGCCGAGAAAAGAAAGGTTAAGCTGAGTAAAGAAAAACTGAGAAAAGAAAAGCTGAGAAAAGAAAGGCTGAGTTGAGTAAAGAAAAGTCTAGAAAAAAAAAGCTGAGAAAAGAAAGGCTGAGCTGAGTAATAAAAAGTCGAGAAAAGTAAAACTGAGAAAAGAAAAGAAGAGATGAGCAAAGAAAGGCAGAAAAGAAAAGTTCAGTAAATAAAAACTGAGTAAAGAAAAGGCCAAGTAATGGAAGGCTGTGGCTTCAACATTTTAAAACGGGAAGGCCAGGAGTAAAGGAAAAAGAAGCGAGTAAAGGAAAGAAAAAGTTAAGAGCAGAAAAAGGAAACCGAAAAGGAGAAATGGAGAAATAGGAAATAAAAAATGCAAAGCGGAGGAAAAGAAAGGAAACAGGAAAAACTCTATCAGTGAACTGATAGTAAATCAAAACAGGGTCAAAGTTCCACGGAAGGAGCCTAAGTCCTTGAGAATTTCTACGGACACCGTTCTCAGAAGGAAATAAAAATGAGGCCATGATTCTTTATTTGAACCTAAGTCCTTCTCTCAAAAGAAAATGACGGTTCATAATTTCTTCTCTCAAAATGAAGATGAGGCTATTGTTCTTTATTCGAACTTAAGTCCTTGAGGAAACATGTATATCATAAGAAAATTAAGGTCTTATCCTCGAGAATAGATTTCACAAAAGAACATAGTTATTCTCAAGAGTGCTGGGAGCCAAAAGGTTCCTAAGTATTTAAGAACGGATTTTGTTGAAAGCTTGAAGTCAACACAGTACCAGATTTTGATCCCTAAAATTTACTATCTTTAAATGAAGTACAACAAAAATGAGTTTAATAGAAGAAAAATTGCACAATCAGAGTAATTCATATTGATCAACGCAGAAGTACAAAGGGAAAATACGAAACGAGAGATGGAAAAAGAAAACAAGGAAACAGTAGAAACTCTACCAATAAATATAGATCATCAAACTCAAACTCATGGGATGCAATTATGAAACAGTACACTCTCTCTCCTTACTCATCTTAATAGATTATTATGTTATTGTTCTTGTACAACATTCTTGTCACAGATCTTAACGTACGAGAGAAGGAAAATGAAAAATGAAGAATTGAGAAAAACTCTACCAATGAGTCCATCGTGAAAGGAACAAAAAGATGTAACAGCAAATAAAGAAGAAGTAATCATCATCGACAACAAACTGATAAAAAACAAATTGCCCAACAACTGTAAAGCATTTGTGAACGGGAACATAATAATGTAATGGCAGAAAGAAAAGGAGAAACCACCACTGACAACGGACAACTAAAAAAAGGAAAACAAAAAGCTGAGAAATCCATAACAGCTTAAAGAGCTGAGCCTAGACCAGAAGGCAGAGCTGAACTCAGTTTAGAAAGCTTAAAAGTAAAAGCTTCAAAAACTACCAGAAGGTAGAGCTGAGCCTAGACTAGAAGGTAGAGCAGAGCTCAGAACAGAAAGCTCAGAAGTTCATGACGTGAAAGTTTTAGGAGCTGAACTCAGACCAGAAAGCTCAACCCGAACGCCAAGAGCTTTGGCATTTCAGAAAAGACAAATTCAGAATTAAGGAAAAAACTTCATAGAAGAAATTCTTACCCAAAGATTATTACTTCACTTTAAGTCAGAGAAATAATACACATGGACGTCTATGAAGTCCTAATGAATCTAGTGTTGAAGATTGAATAATCAAATCAATACACCTTAATGAAGATAGACTTCATCAAGTGTAATGAGGGCAAATGAACATGAATAATTCTCAGTGTTCAACCATATTAGCGGAGAAGAAAAACAATTAAAGCTAATGTCACAGAAGCATTATGGGAATAGTTGAACTTGCCATGTTGGTAGATCTAAAGAAGCTGATTTGGAGTTACTCGCCTAACCAAGGTAACTGAAGTATAAAATTTGCATAAAGAGTCACGAAAGTCATAGAAGCCAATCGAGGGAATCATCACTGTGGTAAAACTGGTAGTAGTCACTACAACCATCAGATTCGCCACACTACGCCAAATGATTCAAATTCAAAAAGTTGTTAATGCTGATAAGCTAGATTTCAGAGAATATTCTGTTGATCCTATTTTTAGATAAAATTATATAAGTTGTATCAGATTTTATGCAACCGATTGAAGGCCTATAAATAAAGATAAGATGTAACTCCAAAAAAAGAAGAGAACAACCCTCAACATCCATAAGAAACAAGCTGACTATGCAGATTGCATTAGCCTTGTAAACCCTTTCTTCATAATGAAATACGATCAAAATCTCCCCGTGGTTTTTCTTCCATTTAAGAGTTTTTCAAGTAAATCATGATGTTGTTATTCTCTCTCTTAATTATTCTCTATATTTTTATATTATGATGTAGGGAATTCACGATCAATTATCAAAGACCGTGAATTTTTTCCTTTGCAGTTCCTCCTTCAAATTAATGAATCTCTAATGCGTAGTACGCCAAGGAACAACGACAACAACGTGACCCCACATCCCGTCACTGAGGTGCGCACGAGAATAGCGTGACGTGCGATAATATTTATAATGAGAAAATTACAAAAATATTGGAATATGATTCAATCATTATACACATATATTCAAAGAACCAAATGTAGCGTGATTAGAGCAAAGCTAATTTTGTACTTAAGTAAGTAAGAATTAGTTTTTATTTAAGTTATTTTTTAGAGCGAAGAGAGGTTGTGACCCTAGTACTCAATTTCTTTCTTAAAAAAAAATAGGCGTTCATATAAACTAATCACAAACCTCAAAATATTGTTCTAGACCATCTACATCACTTTTATAGCAATCTCACTGCATCTGTGTCTGGGGAAAAACCTAGACTTACCAGCGTGATTGAGAGGAGGAATAAGTTTCCCAAACAACAGTTATTGGCAATCGATCCATATACCATATGTATCAGTATGTAGCAAATCTTAACATTAAACCAACCTTAGTAATACGCTAAAGATACTTTTACTTATGATGGCTAGACACTCGTCGTGAAAGTATACATACAAAAGATGTAGAGTGCTAAAATGTTAAAGTCAAATTTTACGGAGCGCGAATCTAAACTTTCTAGAGGCAAATTCTTGTGAAAGTTGTTTGAAAGCAAAATTGCACCCAAATCCACAAGACATGTAAGTCTTCAATTTTTGAAACATAACTACCTTTTCATAACAAGTCATCATGAAAATAATTCAAAATGACAACTTAGTTTTTAGGTTAGGCGAAGAGAATCAATTTAAAACAAGATAGACAATGGGCATCAAATCCAAATCCCTATGTCAATAGAGTAAAATGGTATACTTATATATACTATTAAAATTGTTATATATGGTGTTCTTATATGACATTCTGTCCACATATCTTAATGTACAACAAGTAGAAAAAGAAAATGATGAAAATGAAAGGGACTCAACATGAGAGAGAAGGAAGCATGGCCACTTTGTTTTATAATGAGATTAAGTCCATGAGAACTAAGTATGCTACAATGGGCATGTGTTCTTGAAATCAAATCGGGCGCTTACTTCTACAATGACTCAAAGTCCCTGGGAACTAAGTGTCCCAGAATGGACATGTCCTCAAAAGTAAATCAGACCATTTGGTTCTATAATGAGCTTAAATCCTTTGAGAACTAGTGTCATAAAATGGACATATGTTCTCAGAAGTAAATGGGGTCACTTAGTTCTAAAATGAGTTAATTATCTAGTAAATAAGCGTCTTACAATGAGCATATATTCTCCTGAGTAAAATGGGCCACCTGGTTGATAATGAGCGCCTAAGTTCCTAGGAGCTAGGTTTTCTACAATAAACATATATTCTCAAAAGTAAACTGAGTCATTTGATTCTATAACGAGCTTAAATCCTTAGGAACTATATATCCTACAATTGGCATATATTCTCAAAAGTAAATGGGGCCATTTGATTTTACAACGAGCCTAAGTTATTGTGAATGTATTCATTACAATGGAAGTGAATCTTTTAAAGTAAATGAGGTTACTTGGTTCTACAATGAGTTTATGTTCTTGAGAATAGATTGTTCTACTATGGACATCAATCGTTGAAAGTAAATAAGGTCAATATGATTTTATAATGAACAGAAAGTCAAAATGGAAAGCCGTCTAATAGGCTCTGTGTCTAAATGGAAAGTCCTAGAATAGATTTTGATTCACTAGAAAAATGGGGAAAGAAATATTTTACAATGAATCCAATGCAAAGAGAACATCAAAAGGAGAAAAGCAAGCAAACTCCCAAACAATCAAAACGACAAAGAAATGAAGCTTGAGAATAGGTCAGCATAAAAAATGAAGCGAGAGAAGACTTTGAAAACAAGCCGTGTTTTAGAATGAAAAACCTATAAAGAGGGAAAATAAAATTAATGGCATTTCATATTTCCCAACGCACTAAAGCGCATGAGCAACTGTATAAATGTGTACGATGAATAAAAGGTCAACGCCACAAATGGTTAAATGGTGGCCAACACTAAGAATAGCCGCAATATTAAGAGTTATGGAATCTTGACAATGAACATATTTTGCATAGAAAGTGGACATGTTTACGCAGTAAACAACTATCACGGATATGCTTACAAAGTAAACAAATATCTTTACACACTAAGCATATGTTTTATTAATGACAAAGGGGAAATATACTTACCCATAATGGACATGTTTATAGTGGCAAAAACTGCATGTTTATAGTGGAAAACTGAAATATATTTTTCCAAAACGAACATATATTTCCAAGAGCGTACATATATTACCCCCCTATGGATGATCTTCGACCGTCAACGGATGGCTATTAGTAGAAGCATGCTGAGTGTGGTCGGATGAAATCAAGAGTGAATTGTAAATCAAGTCAAAGAACTCATTCAATTCTCATCTCTTTAGTCCACAATCACTTCCGCCTATTTACGCTGCATAATATGTGCACAACGACTACATTTTAACCACTTATTGTTTCAACTGAGCCTATATCTAAAAGTCAGTAATTGTAACCAACACACACAAAAATCAGTAGTGCTAGCATAAGTTTTGTAAGTTCTCTTCAACACTATCAAAAGTTTCTCATAGTTTTTTCCACTAAAAATTTTCCTCTTAAGTATGTATCATGATTTAAAATAATTTATGATTTAAAGTTAATTAAAATAAGTTGAGTTAAACGTATTTTTGTTTATAGATTAAAGCAAAACTTAAATAAATTACATCTTAAAAATTTAAGTTATAAGTTTAAGCTAAACGGGTAAAGATGCAATGATCTTCCTCGTGAAGAATGGGTTCCTTCAAAAATATAATCATGGTAGGCAGCCGAGGGAGTGATAGCTCTCAGATTTGGTGAGATGTGTGGAAGTTTAAGGTGATAGCTCTAAATTAAAGGATTTTGTGTGGAGATGTCTCAATATTTATGTTGTATAAAGCCCATTTGGTCAAGAGGGGTATGAGTATTAATCTCGAATGTTCATTGTGTGGGAATGAGGTGAAGACTTCCGCTCACTTATATTTTTCATTGCTCATTTGCGGATAAATTTTGGTTCGCGAGCCTCTTTTCCTCCATTCGGATTGTTTTTGTGGCTGTTCTTTTTTGAATATTTGGAGAGATATCACTCATTATGTGTGTAATGTTGCTTCTGATTCTACTCATACAGAATTTTTTCTTAAATGGTTTGTGTTTGTACTTTGGAGGATCTGGAAAATTAGGAATAAATGATGTTTTGAAGGGGTGAGGGCAAATCCAATTGATGCTGCCTTTAAGGTGGAGCACCATTTGAATGCTTCGGGTAGCAAGGATTTTCAGCCTCAAGGCCTGGAAAGCATGCTGTCATTCTTATCTGTGGATCCCAATTTGAGAGTTGGGAATCATTGGACTTTTGCATACTGATGGAGCTTGGAATGAAGTCCAGAAACAGGCGGGTTTAGGCTGGTTCTTTGGGATCCCGTTGGTCATGTTCATGGTATCAGTTTCAGGTCTTGGGCAAATGTGGGTGACCCTTTAGTAGCGGAATCCCTTGCTGTACGATGGGCATTGGAGGAAATTTAGCATCTTCAGATTGACTCGCTCAAGGTTTTTTCAGATTCAACCCTTTTAGTGGAGGCCCTAAACAATCCAAATATGCATGGAGGAGATATTGACGCCATTGTTTCTGATACAATTCATCTATCTTGTAAGAGGACGTTTGCTTCTTTTTTATTCTGCTCCAAGGAAGATAACGTTTTGGCGGACTACTGTGCTAAGGAAGGGCTTAAGGCTGTTAAGATTTCTGTTGTATTTGTGCATTTCCCTGATAATATTGTTGCTAGTTTTTCAGGTCTGCTTCTCCCTCTGAGAGAATTTTTCTGGTTAATGGAATCATCTATATCTTTGGCAAAAAACATCTCAACAACCTGTTTTTCTCATAAAAAAGGATAAAAACTTACCAAACCGTTTCACAAGCATTTCAGAAGACAAGTGGTAGGGTATAATTGTATTTAACATTGTCTCTAATATATTAAATTGACATATGCATAGGAATATCATTTTTATACAACTTTATCTATTTATTTTTTACAAATGCTATAACAGCCTTT
Organism: Datisca glomerata; assembly: GCA_003255025.1. Classification (NCBI taxonomy): domain Eukaryota; kingdom Viridiplantae; phylum Streptophyta; class Magnoliopsida; order Cucurbitales; family Datiscaceae; genus Datisca; species Datisca glomerata. The sequence continues at coordinate 162,672 of QANY01004429.1, read as the reverse complement.
AAAAGTACATGTATCACACTCTTATTAATTTTTATTAGTTGATGTTAATTTTAAATAAAATAATTAACCATCCTCACTTATATATAATCCTCACTAATTTTGAGAATTAAAAATTACTCCGACTTAGGTAGATCATTGAATATAATAATAATTTTATGAAGATTGATTAGTTGTTTCAAATTTTTATATTTAAATAATACTAATAATAATAATAATAAAACAACAACAGATAATTTAATTTGTAATAATAATATAATAATATATTCTATATAAACTACCATCTATTTATAATTTATTATATATAATATATTTATGATATATAAAAATAATGAAGAATCAATAGAAAAATAATTATGGAAAGCTCACATCTTATTTATACTATCTCTAAAATTATAATCTAATTCTGTAGTTATGTAATTGGTATATTTTATTATAATTTTACCAATTAATATACATTTGGGTTGATATAGATTTAAGTTATATATCAATAATCATATATAAATTTAAACTATATGAGATAAAACATAGTAGATTGCATATATTAGTCTTTATATTGATTTCATGTATAACGCACTTGTGCTATCAATAGTTAACTAAAATTACCAGCTAGCATATAGGCCAAATTTGCCATTATTATTAAATGGGATAATTCACTGTTAATTTGCCCAAGCCGACAACAATTAATTCTGACTCGTATAGAAAATCCACATAGGAAACTGCACAAGTTTTTTTGTTTCAGTAGAAGTGCAAGAAACGTCTCCAAATAGCAAATTAATTTACTCATTTACAAATTGTTGGGTGTAAATTGTGACACAAAATTTTAATGATATAGATTGAATTTAATAATTAACATTATTAGTTATAATTGCCAACTAACGTAGAGGTCAAATTTACCATTATTATTAAAAGGGAAAATTCGTTGTAGTGGTTATACAAATATTAAGTCAAGCAACCACTAATTTTGACTCATAAAGAATCTATATAGGCACTACACAAGCCAATAATTAAATATTATAGATAGTTCTTGATAAGATAACACATTAATTGAGTTAGAAATATATATATATATTAAGAATCAGAACCAAGCCAATAACACGAATTAAAAAATAAAATATTTATTAAAGATGAAGAAAATAGAAGTAAAGTAATTGATAAATAGAGATTATAGATTTTCTCATCAGACAAATAACAATAGAATAGATTCCAACTTCTTGTTTCTCATTTCACTATCTTGTTAAAGCCATATAACATCTATTTAGGTACTCATTTATTCTTCATTTCTTAACTACATTTTAATTCAATTTATTGCTAATCCATCAATAACGTAACGTAATGGCTAGTGAGATTATTAGAAGAGCAAATTGAAGAGTTGGAAAGGATTTGGATCTAAGAGAGAGGTTTTAATAAATCATATAAAAAAGTAACAAATAAATAAAATCAGCACAATTATTGATAATAGAATAATAATAATTGTGAGTATAATATGAACAACAACAATAATATAAATGGACTTTATATATGAAAATCAGAGATGTGCATAATATTTTATTTTATTTAATAAATATTATGTATTTCATAACTTTACATTTATGAACAAACCATATTTACGTTTATGAAAAAAAGAAGCTTTACATTGATTTTTGAAAGAAACAATAGTTTTTGGCTAAAAAGAGAGACATTATAGTTTTCATAATTAGATTCATATTTATTGTCATAACTTTCATTAAATTCAATTAAAACAATGGAAATTATCAAAAGCATGGGGTTTAAGATAATTTCAATTTACATAGAGAGGTCTCCAATTTTTAATTTGTTACACATAATCATCATTTAATTATTGTATCATTTGTTGGTGTGTAAGAATTGGATATGTGACACTTAACTTAATGTAAGAATTGGACATATGATACTTAACTTAATATTAGAGTTGAGTATGTGACACTTGACAGAATTTGAAGTGTTCATACTCAACTTTATATATATGTGTGTGTCACACTTGACTTAACGTAAGAATTGGATATGTGACACTTAATTTAATATTATAGTTGAGTATATGACACTTGATAGAATTTACTTAATTTAATATTATAGTTGAGTATATGACACTTGACAGAATTTAAAGTGTTTATACTTAACTTTATATATAAATAAAATATTCTAAAAGAATGAACCCACTTTCTTAATTTTCAGAATGTTCACATAAATAAGTCTAATTTACCAACCCAACCAGACAAATGATCGCACGTTCAATGTTCAATTAGCACCATCAAGCAATGCAATCTTTCACCAGCACTTCAAGTTGATTCTTCATCCTTAGAAACCCATTCCTTAAACTTCTACGGCAAACCTTCAACCAGCTCTTTCGTTTCCTTCAAAACTAAGCTCGTCATTGTCCTAACCGTCTTAATCACAGCCATCCTCGCATCGAAGGGAAAAATAAATAAATGTATTCATAAAATTGAAATAGTGGGGGGCATTCCGAGAATCGAACTCGGGACCTCTCGCACCCAAAGCGAGAATCATACCACTAGACCAAATGCCCTTCTGCTTAAAGAATAATTATCAACTATTTCCACCTTATCCAAAAAAATTATCAATCACTGGCAAAGTGACCCCGAGGAAACAGAAAATAAGCCCAATTGAAATTTAAAAATTGGACCCTGTTGGCCTTCTTCTAATTCAATGTAATTCCCCACCATTATTATTTGTCAAACCAGGTATGAATTCCACTGAGAGAATGAAAGAACTACAATAGATAAAGGTTTCAGCACACACAACGACCAAGACACAAATTAAGAGAGGCCAAAGCCAATACCACAAACACCAAGAAGAACAGATGTAATTAAATAAGTTCTTTTTTTGTTTTAGATTCGGCACGCCTCACATTTTCTTCGGCAGGGTCTTGTTCGCCATACATATCTAGCTAAGTGCACAAGTCCATACATATATATTGTTCACTGTATGTTGATCAATTTGACTCATGGCCGAGGCTTACCCTTGCTTTCATGTGAAATTTCCTTTAATATTCACATGGAAAAGAGCTATGAGCTTCATCAATTATCATGCTCTTTGTTGATTAATTAAGTTTATTTTTGGCACATAAAACACGTGATTGAAAAAAAATGAGCCGCTCTCAGAGATGGGATATAATACTTTTTCTTATATGGCTTAGGACAACAAGACAATGAAAGATCCCATAAACAAAATTATGTGATTTTATCTTTTTCCCCAAACATGACAATGCGGATGTACGAGGAAATGCCATTTTGAAACTACTTCTCCTCCTTAACTCTTTGTTTTGGAGTAAAGGGGTTTTGATATTTGCTAAAGTTGAGGTTTGGTATACTTTATATGTTAATCCTTAATGTCATATTGGAGGACCTAACTTTTGTTGTTGGTCACATAATGAATTTAATGCCTTCATTATTGTCGTGTTTGAACTTGGAAAATATTCAAGTTTACGTGTGTTAATCAAAATTCTACTCTCCAAGCTCACATCAGCAAGCTTAGTACAGCTTCTTCTCCTTCAATATGCAATCTACCAAACACAGGTCACGATGTCAAGCTATACGGGCCATGCAACTCGACTGAGTCATCAGTCACTCTTCTGCCACCTCAGCACCAACAAGGCACCATCTCCACCTTAGCTCCAAGGACAAATCAGCTACATAATAGAGAGACTAAATTCTTTTGTAACAGATGCATAGTCATCACTCAATGATTGGTAAATCTAAAGTATATTCTTAACTAATCGATGAGTGACAACTTGCCTCTATCTCTTTCCACTACAAGAGAAAGTCACTTTTAGCGATCAAACTTTTAACCACGAAGTCAAATTCGTGGCTAAAAGTCTCCTTTGGCAACCAACATTTTTGTTGGTCGCAAAAAGCCCTCCCATTTCACCCGGGAAAACAGAAGAGAGGCGCGCCAATTTTTCCTTAGGTTTTTGCCGATGAATATTAGAATTTCGTCGCTAAAAGCTACTGCTTTAACGACGAAAGAAGGTACTGGTCTGCAAAAGTAGTGCTTTTACCGACGAAATAAATTTTTCGTTGCCATAGAATGCTACTTTTGCCGATGAAATAAAATTTATGTCGCTATAGACTACCTAAAAAACGACCTCGTTTAAAGATAACAATAAATCCTTCCCCAACCCAACGAGCAGTTCTTTCCCCTCATCCCGCGAGCGACTTCATTTCCCCTCACCCCGGCCGCGAGCAGTCTTTGCATGCAGCCGGTGATCTTGCCCGCGAGTCCTTTCTCCTTTAATCTTTGATTTCCCCGTATTGCATCGGAAACCAATGATCTTGCCCGCGAGTTCTTTCTCTTCTCTTTTTGGGAACCCTTTTAAGCCATCTAAGATCTTCAGTCCTCAAAGGTTCAATTTCGGGCTCTGGGTGTTCTCCTCCCAGCTCTCGCGCGAAGGATTTTCCTTTTTCTAAGTAAGTCCCTGTTTGGCTCATACTATTCGGAACCTTGGTTAACAACTCTGTCTTTGATTAATATATGATTTCCCTCCTCTTTTCAGTTCTTACTTCTTTTTTCCCATTTATTTCTATAGGTGAATTGAGAAGCTTGCCTTTTCTGATAAATTCTGTTGCAGTTCTGCCTGTTTAATATATAAGTGCTTTTTTATCTGTTAAAATCTAATATCTAGTTCCATTATGTTAAATTGAGTATTTCACTGATCATTCTCGTTCGGTTTGAGGAGAAATTAACACTCGATTTTTGTTCTATTTATTTTATGTGACGTTACGATCTGTGCTATTGAAAAATAAGATCGTCTTAGAGAAATAGGCAATGAACCTAGACAAATTTCTGGACTAAGTTGAAGAGTTGAGACAATTACGAGTGGCCACATACCTATATGTTATATTCTCTTTATGTTCCATGTCCTTAGCCTGCGTTTCCTTTTAAGCTTTTCTCATATAGATATGAAAAGTATGTGCACAATTTGCTTCATAATCCAATACTCTAGTGCTAATATGATCACAAATTATAATAAACGCGATTCTCGGTTCCATATGTGTTAATAAACTACGTGATTATTGGTACTAAGGCCAGAATGTTGTTGTTCTTGATGATCAGGTGGGTAAAAATTAAAGTTTTGGCATTTCAGCATATTAGATTGGTTTGATTATTAACAGCAAGGATTTGACAAGATAAGAGAGTCCAATGACCCAGACTAGGTAATGTTTCTTATTAAATAAAATGTGAAGGATAGGGTTATTTAGTCTGATGGAAGCATATATGATAATATATCATAGTCTTACTGATATTAAAAACACAAGATATGTTCTGAAATACAAGGAGTACTCTGTGTGATCTTATGACACGTCATAACAAAGATTCTAATATATAAACCTATACAGTCTAATAACAACCATTAAATACCACTACAAGAAAAGTCTTTTTTAGCGACTAAACTTTTAGCCACGAAGTTAATTTCATGGCTAAAAGTGTCCTTTGGCGACCAACATTTTTGTCGGTCACCAAAGACCCTGATATTTTACTCGGAAAAGTTGTAAATCTAATGCTTGTGATTATGACAACATAAGAGAAGTGACGAGATAAGAGATATTCATGTTCTAATCCTAATGATTCACCACCCAATGTAATTCTTAGTTTCATATTTATCCTTACTAATTAGTATGATATTTATGTTAAGTAACATTATAAGTCAATACCCAAAGTAGTAATTAACATTGTAAAAAAAGAAAAATAAATAAAACTCTATAAGCCGAATACATTTGATTTCCTTTTCTTAGCCATCTAGAGTTATGATATTGAACTATATATTTTCCTCTTCCAAATATTAGTTAGTTAAATTATCATCTATTCATATGACTTTAAATTCAAAATGTTTTAATTGCTTAGGAATTAGTATGTTGAAGGGTTTATTTGCTTAGACATCTTTTGTTGAGAGTTTCTCTAATTAGTTATTTAATTTATAGAGTGAAAAAATGGACAAGAGTTAGATAAAAAATCTTAATAAATTGTCCAAGTAGTATATTGATGGTATTTCACAGTTTATGAGCGTAGACAGTAATTATCTCAATGTAGTGGGGAAAACTCGTTATCCATATAAAAAATGTCTTAATTCAAGACAATTATCTTCAATAGAAGTTAAAATACATTTGTACCAATATGGAATGGTATTGAGCTATGATCGTTGGGTGTTTCATAGTGAAGAGATCTAAAGATATCACTATTCACCAAATATGGAGATGAATAATGCTACATATCACCTTGGTGGTGATGATGATGTTGATGATGGTGATAAGATTAGAGAAACGTTAGATAACATGTGTGGTTTTGTTGGGATGAAGGTGAATAGTGAACGAGTTGGAGAGGATAATACTGATAGAATAAATCTAAATGCAGAGACGTGAAACAGATTTAGTGATTTGTTTAGTGAAGCCGAAGAAGAACTTGATCTTGGTTGTCAAAAGTATACTTCACTATCTTTTATTGTGAAGTTGATGCATATCAAAGTGCTTAATCATTGGAGCAATAAGTCATTTGACCAATTACTTGAAGATTTAAATGATTTTTATCCAGTAGGCTAGAAAAGTCCAGCCTCTTACTATGAAGCCAAAAAAAATTAAGAGATTTAGAGTTGGGATATAACACCATTCATTTCTTGTAAAATATGATTGTGCTTTATTCAGGAAAGAGAATGAAGAAAAAGATAAATGTCCTGAATGTGGTGAAGGGTAAGAAAGTTCCTCAAAAAATTTTGCGTCATTTTCCTGTTATACCCAGACTTCAAATGTTGTTCAAGTCAAAACATACATCGTCTGATATGTGAGATGGCACAAGGAGAAATGTGTCAACGTTAAAGTTGTATTGAGACATCCTGCTGATTCAGAAGGTTGGAAGGATTTTGATAAGCAATATAGTTGGTTTGCTGAAGATGCTCGAAATGTAAGATTAGGACTTGCAACAGATGGATTTAATTAATTTAAAAATATGAGCAACTCATATAGCGTGTGGCTAGTCATATTAGTACCTTATAACCTTTCTCCATGGAAGTGTATGAAAGAACCGTTCTTTATGATGATGTTACTAATTTCTGGTCTAAGATCACCCAATAAAGATATTGATGTGTATTTGCATCTATTGATAGATGAGTTAAAACAACTGTGGGATGGGGTATAAGCATTTGATGTCACTTCTGGGCAATCTTTTACTATGTATACTGCTGTGTTGTGGATAATTAATGACTTTACAGCGTATGAAGATTTGTCTAGTTGGAGTACAAAATGGTACTTGACATATCCTGTTTGCAACGAAGATGCATCTTCGTTGAGGTTGCGAAGTGAAATATGTTACATGGGACATCGACGATATTTGCCTTTTGATCATATGTGACGGAGGAGTAGATTGCATGACGGTAAACAAGAGTTTCGTGATGCACCAAGAAAGTTGACAGGAGAATATACATTGAGGCAATTAGATCAAATTCAATTTGTCAAGTTTGGCAAAAACCCAAATAAGTTAGACAAAAAAAATGTATATATAATTCAACAGTGAATGATTTATTGGTCCTTAAGTTCTTTCAACTCTACAGGAGCCATACAATACGGAGCTTTGGATATAGAGGCAGTGCCTGGTACCAACTCAATACGAAAATCTCTCCCGAGGAAGAGGAAGTCCTGGCAAATCAACGGGAAAGATATCCAAAAATTCAGAAACTACTGGAATTGATCCAATATCCACATTGGTCTTAGTTGTATCCACAACAGAAGCTAAGTAACCTTAGTTACCACGATCAAGTAGGCGTTATACCCGTAAAGTAGATATGACCTTCAGTATAGGCCATAGTATATATACACTTTGAACATTGGATCAAATTCAATTTGGATCTAATTCAATTTGTCAAGTTCAAATTGAAGTATATTCTTAACCGATCATTGAGTGACAACTTGATTCTCTCTCTTTCCTATTTTGGCATGTTGTGTAACTAATTTTATTCATTTATTCTCTTCTTCTTCCTTGTGTATATATAATTCAGCAGCCTCTTGTATCATTCATTTTCACTGAAGATAATATACAGAAAAGCATTTTTGCATCTTCCTTTTTTAATCAATACTACGTAAATATAAACTGTCATTTTTCCTTTTATTTTGTGCTTCCTCGATCTACTAGCTAGTTAGCATGGCATAAAAATATGAGTTTAAAAAACAACACGGATCTAGATCGCGCTGAAAACTCATTCAAGTCAATTTACTATATTTTGAATGACATTTTTTTTAGATAAAATTACACTAGAAAAGGAAATTCAGTACAGAAAACAAATAAAATATTTTAATAATTTCCTTTCATTTTCTCATAATCTTCTTAATTCTCCGACTGTTTTCGTTTTTTCCCATAATTTTCAAAATTAGCCTTTGAAAATTAAAACACTTGAGTTAATCTGAATTTCTATCGACCCTAAATCAAACTAGACACAACACTAATAGAACATAGGTATATTAACGTGTTAGGATTGGCTTTATCAAAGTTATTGTTACAACAATAAGAGAGGAGATATTATGAGAGGAGATGTAGAAATTTGGTAAGAGATGGCAGCATGTGATAGAACATGCATGCATGTTTCAATGTGAATGAGAGAGGAAGAGTGAAGGAAGTAATTCAAAAGAAGGGCAGCTGAAAGAATTTTCTTAAGAACAATGCATGTGTTAGGCTCACGTCCTTCTTCAATATTATTACATATATGGCCATCCTCACATTGGGTATGTTCATCAAAACTAATTAAGGATTTATGAGAAGACGACAAAAGTTTTGCTTTATTTTTGTCTTTATATATCTATCTACGTGTCATTTTTCTATGGTCTCAGTTTGGTATTGTATTCTTAGTATCTTGCCAATGGTATGACTCTAACCCATGTTTACTAGGAAATGGGTTTTTTTGTCGGTGACTTTCAAGACCACCAATTAGATTTATACGGTTCAGATTATACGAAATTGTGAGGTATAAGAAAATAAAAAAATGCTCTTTTTTTTTTTAAAATGTTTTAACTAGTAGATCTAAGTCGTATCCAAATCCGTCTAAAACAGAGAGATTGAACTTCACATTGGTCATGTTTGATACATCTTTAGGGTTTGTGACAACTGGTCTCCATCTAGCATGATGATAATCCTAATCGACCTCGACATATGTGCAGTAGAGTGTGTTGTAAATTTAATGTGTGTGACCTGGGATAATACTTCTTGATAGATAGGTGCAGTAGCTTATATATATTTCTTGTACTAAAAAATTAAAGAATAAGTTTACCTCTCTCTTAAGGAAATTGATGTCCACACTAAAAAAGAAATTTTGGACCTTCAATTTGAACAAAAAGTCAAAGGAAAAAGTAGATGACTTTTGGATTAGATTCTGTTCTAATTTGCAACCATTGGGCAAAATAACTATGGTAATTAACTAAATAACTATACTATATATAAGCTAGTCCTTATGATCATGACGTCTCATGTATCTCTTAATTATGCAAACTGCAATGTTCCTTACTTCGCTACCAACTTACAATAATCAATCCCATTGATTTAGAGTACATATGTGATATGTGGGTGAACTTTTTCTACTAAAAACAAAAAACATAATCATTTCTTGAATAAGACTTCTCAAAGTACTTAGCTCAACTTTTACTTGTTTAAGGCATTTGTGTTTAGGTCTTGGCTTCTTAGTTCTTTTATTTTCCTAATTCACTAATTATTTTTCATAATTGAGAAAAATTACATGATAAACATATAAGAACGTTGTAAATTAAGTAATGAATGATCCTTTTACAAAAGCCATATATACTTAACTTTAATTAGTGTCTATAATATATTAATATTGTATAGAAAAATTTAGTACGTGACTAAATAATGAATTTTTTTGTACCCATAACATCATTAATTTCTTACTCATATGTTTGATCACAATTAAGTAGTTGCATTGACCAGAAATCCTCCATGCTCCAATAGTTTTCATTTGACTCGGTAGATGGTAGATCAGTCGCCGGAAAAGCCTCGATGTTTCTCTGGATCAATGATGGAGAATAGGTTTCGATCGGTTCATGTATGCGGGAAAAATGACTCGTGCTCCCTTGTTCTGTCATGTCAGACGAACCACTACACTGTCCATGAAAATTATTCTGATCAGCTTGCTTAATATGTTTCTGGATTCTTGTCCTCCAGTAATTTTTTATCTCGTTGTCAGTTCTTCCTGGTAGATGCTTTGCAATTTTCGACCACCTGCATATATTGGAAATTTAATTAGAAATATTTCAAAATTATCATAAGTAAAAGTTATGCCTTCACGTTGAATTATTTTTTCTACCTATTTTTTCTTCATTTTATTAGTAAACTCTACTAATAATTAAGAGTTGTGAGGTACGAAAACAAAAAAATAATTTAATTTGGATAGAATTGAACCACATGTGTTGTTTTTTATTGCAATAAAATGTAATGTAAAAAACCCACAAGAAAATTGTAGGAAATTTACTAGTTGCTTTTTGTTGTCATCAATGGCAATGTAATTGTTTAAAACGTGAGATTATTAGAGGTCATGTTCCATGGCTGAAAATCGAAGCCTTACACGTAGGACTCCTATTTAAGGGGACACTAGTTACCATATAATTTTCCAAAGTATCACAGGTCAGAAAAACTAAGCCAATATCAAAAATATCAAACAAAAAAATGGAGAAACTATTTAAAGAGCTTTCAATTCATGATGAAAGGGCAATTGGGAAGAAATACTACATCGAACAGGTAGTTCATTCTGCAAAAAAAAAATTGCAATTAAAGAGAACAGAGTTTCCTTTGTTTGAATTTTCATTTCTCTAAACATTCTATGTGTTTTCCAACTCAAAATTCATGAACATTTGTACTTTTAGTCATTTTTTTAGATCATATTCACTCAAACCCCTCAAAACATATATACTATCAAATAGCTTCAGGCGAAGCCGGGCCCAATTCTCTTGACCCCAAAATCTAGTTTTATTTAAATCTCGACTCAACACATGACCTCATCATTTTTAAAGAGTACTTAAAAAGAAAATTTGAACTTGTAGGGAGGGGCCAGAACTTGTCTTAAAGGGCCAAAACCATAAAGATTAAGGGTCTATTTCAAAGTAAAGCAAAAGGGGAGCGTTTGCATGTGAGTTAATGGTTGTGAGTTTAGCTTAAAATGGAAAACTTTTATGGTCCAAACAAACATATTGCTTGACTTGCATTCACGACAGGCTTTTATATCTACAGCTGTAATCTATGTTTTTTATCCTAATTAATTTTGCATTATTTAGCTTTCCACTTTATTTCTTTTTATTCTTTCGGCTTAGATCTTGACAAAAAAAAAAGAATTGTAGCAAATCCCATTTAAACAAACTATAAATTTAAAGGAATTTAACTTTTGCTTATATATGATGGAGTTCATTTCCATTTATTTAACAAGTGAAATGAGTAAGATTGATTCAGTGGTTTAAGTCACTTCACACGTTACTTAAGGGTATGAGTTCGAGTTATATCTATCTCCCATCGAATTAAAATGTATCTTTAAAAAAAAACATCAAATTAAGTTTTTTTACCATAAAGCTGATATCTATGAACTTTCACACACACACACATATATATATATATATATATATATNTATATATATATATGTTTGCTATGCACCTTTTAATAATAGAGAAAATAAACTCAATCTAAAATAATCATCCTTAAAATGATTTTCTCTTAATTTGAGAAATTCTTGAAAAGAAAAAGGTAGGGTTTTGAGCATGCAATTTGATTAGAAACTCTCCCAGTTGTACATGAAAAACTCCACAAGAAAAGGTATCCAATCTCGAACACTTTAGCACAAAATAGCCAAAAGAGGAAGATGGGCTACTGAAAAGTCATTCTTTTAAAGCAATAGAGTTCTCATTTCTCCTCAACTTCTAGGGATTAAATCAACATGTGCTACAAGAAACAATTGTACGAAACTAAAAAAGAAGCATAAAGAATCAGTATCAGAAAATTTTATACCCACGAAAAAAATTGAAGAACATTAACACGTTTGTAATAAAAAACTTTAATGGCCATTTTCTCCCCAAAGTACCTTGTGTTGACATATTTTTCGTGGCCATGAACAATTTCAATTTCCCCATAACATTTTTTGCATGAAAAATTATAATATTTTGATTAATAATCAAGGAGAAAGGATTTATTTGTAAGTGAAATTAAGTTAGTGATTTGAAATGGTAGATTAAAAAATTTCCCTCTATGTAATTATCATTTCATATTGTATATATGAAACTATGATTGTAAATTTTTATTATTTGAACATAAGTATAAACTCACTTGTTACCCCACTTAGCATGCAGCTCCATGATCAAGAGTTGTTCGTCGGGTGTAATATTCCCTCTTCGCACGTCCGGGCGCAAATAGTTTAGCCATCGGAGTCGGCAGCTCTTTCCAGTACGCTTAAGGCCTCACGAAAGTTGGTTTGAGTAAAAAGAGTAAACGCAAAAGGATTAGGGTTTCTCCCATTATAACTTGTTTTAACAAGAAAAAATATTAAGTACTGTTTGTTGTGAAAAAGGATTACCAGCAGCTTTAGCCAGCGAGTTCCATACACCTTCACCGTGATTAGCTATGTAGTTTATCAGAATTAAGTCCTCCTCCATTGTCCATGGCCCTTTTCTGACTTCAGCCTCTTCGCATGAAGATTTATCCATTTCTTATCTCTTATTTTGAGAGAGAGAGAGAGAGCGGGAGGGAGGAGAGAGAGAGAGAGAGAGCGGGAGGGAGGGGAGAGAGAGACCGGAGATAGTGGGAGTAATCTAGGGTTTTATAGAGAGGACAATTAAGCATTATTATTATCATTTTAATTGTTGCTCTTATTATTTTATTATTATAATTACTATTGTAATTATTATTATGTCTAATTTTAGACTGATCAAGTTATCCATCAAATTTTAAGTGACTAAATAATATATGTTATTAATTGATATTTTGATATGTTATCCCTCGTTAACTTGATTTGTCAAGTTAACCAATGAATGAATGACATGTGATCATTATTATTTATGTAATTCTTTAATTATTATTGTAAGCTAAACTAATGAGTAATTATATTTTCAATGATTGGAAACTCTAGCCTAACTATGATGATCATTGTATGTATTTGTATAAAGGCATCATGATCAAAAGTATTATGCATAAACATTTTTACAAGCACACACATATTATATATATACACACACTCATTTTATTTCCTATATTGAAAATAATAATTTCTCTAGTACATCCAGCATATAGCTTTTTTTCTTATATTGAAAGTACATGTATCCATATTATCCCATTTATGTTTCAAAAAATAAGGGAAAATTCAATTGAAAAAATAATGCTCTGGGTTGACCATTCATTGGTTGAAAGAGACTGGTGATCCGATGTATGTGAAGGAAAACTTATTTTTAATGTTGAGAAGACTTAATATATAACTCTATATCGGTGTTACAGTCAGATAAGCCAACAATTGTCACCCCAACAGCCCGGGTGAAGCAAGTTGGATGGTTATCAAAATGATGTGTGATAAAGGGATTGTTGAGACTTTAGTCAACAGGTCTCAGTCCATAAGTCAATGATTTATACGATTTATGATCCGATGTATGTGATTGATAGTAGAAATTGTTGAAATCATCACCAAAACTGAAAAATTAGAACAAAACAAAGTATACTAATTTTACATTGTTGACCAAGGAATTGAGACGAATAAACAAAGTCGACTTCCTTCTGAGTTTCACCAAAAAAACATCTTCTTACTTCTTCTCTTGAACAATCGTTCAATCGATACTTCCATTGAAAAAAATACATTCTATATTATTCTTTTGCTACTAATCAAAGGAAAAAATGCTAGTGGTGATAAATTTTATAAACTATATATGAATATGTGAAGTGAAAACTAATATGTATGTAATGGTAAATAAAAAATATTGATATAATTGAGATTAGACTGACATATAGCAATAACACTAATTGAAATTCATTAAACTAATATAATTAATGTGCCAATTACGGACAGAATCATTCAGCATGTATCTGGATGGTCAGAGAAATTCTTATCTCCGGCGGGTCATGAAATTTTAATCAAAACTGTAGCGATGGCTATCCCCAACTATACGATGTCTTGTTTCAAGTTTCCAATCATTATGTGTAAGAAAATTTGCAGTTATCTGCCAAATTACTAGTGGAGCTCATCTCCGTGCAAGTCAGGTATCCATTGGGTTCGTGGGATAGAATTACTCATCCCAAGTTAGATGAGGGATTGGGGTTTAAAGACTTATCTTCTTTTAATCTAGCGTTGTTGGCTAAACAAGGATGGAGGATCATGTCTAACCCGAATTCTCTACTTGCCTCGTTCCTGAAGAGTAAATATTTCTGAGATTCTATTTTCTTTCTGCTTTGAGTAGGAGACGTTCATCATGGGGCTAGTGCAGTTTGTGTGAAGGTCGAAAAGTTTTGATGCATGGCGTGAGATGTAGTGTAGGTGATGGGAGAAATATTGATATATGGGGTGATTCGTGGATTCCGAGGCCTTATGCTTTAAGTCTTCACGCCTTAGATTTCTAAATTTTCCAAAGTTAGGGATCTTTTTCATCTGGATGGAGGGGATTGGAATATCCAGTTAATGAATTCAATTTTTCGATAAGAGGACGGTAGCATTATCGGTCAGATTCTGGTTAGTTACATGGCAATTCAAATACTCAAGTCTGGCATCACTCAGCATCAAGGAAGTACACAGTGAAATCAGGTTATAAAGTGACCTGCTTTCTTCATAAAAATGGTAGTGTGGGTAAGAAAGGTAGTGACGAATCTAGTTCTTCCTTAACAATAAGCAAGTATGGAAGTCAGTCTGGAGACTAAAAGTTACCCCTAAACTTAAAGACTTTAACTGAAGATATTTGAACAATGTTCTTGCTAGTAAAGGAAACCTGGTGAGGAGAGGGATGATATTGATCCTATTTGTCACATTTGTGAGTCTGAGGAGGAATCTGTTAAACATATATTTTTTTCTAGTCGTTTTGCTTCTAGATTTTGGTTCGTTAGTCCTGTTAATCTAAATTCAAGCAGAATTGAAGGTGCCTCCTTTCTAGAATTTTATATGTTAATTGTCAATAAACTGGAGAAACATCCAGATCAGGATTGGCTCATGCAGTAGTTTAATTTTAGCCTGTGGAGACTCTGGAAGTGCAGGAATAAAGCTTGTTTTGAATCTGGTGTTTTTTATCCGTTGGATACAGTTAAATTGGTTGAAGCGCAAATGAAGAGTTCGATCTCATCTTCTAATGGAGTTGTTGATCACCCTCCTCTTAGTCAGTTTTCTACTTCGGTGGAAGATCGGGGTTGGAGACTTCATTCGGATGCAGCATAAGATGCAGAGAGTGGTACGGCTGGTTTAAGTTGGTGCCTTTGGGATCCGGATGGTAATCCATTTGTTGCTAGTCTGGGTAAGAGATCTTATGTGTCTTGTGTTATTCTTGCCGAGGCTTATACATTACTTTGGGCTATCGAAAACTCTTCTCAGACTGGTATTGATGACATTAGTATTTTCTCTAACTCTTTGATCTTAATTAATTATATCAAAGCTAGCAATCACACAGCTCGGGATGTTGCTCCTGTAGTCACTGACATTATTCATCTTACAAGTAGCTTTAACTCGTGTGATTTTCTCTCATTGTCCTAGAGAGAATAATCATTCGGTGGATGCTTATGCGAGGATGGGTAAATATGCTTCGAGTGATACTGTTTTGAATGTTTTGGAGAATAGATTTCATTCAATATTTAACTTTCTTGATTTATAATCCTTGCTTTTGGCTAGTACACTCTTTCCTTTTTTGGGTTTTTCTCTTTGGAGTTTTTTGAGGAAAGGTTTTAACGAGGCTAGCCGGGGGGTTTCTTTGAGCCTTCATTCTGGTTGAGGCTCTACCAGTGGTGTTCCTTCCGGCTCTTTTCTTTACTTTGGTTGGTCTGGGTTAAATGATGAGGGTGCTAAGGAAGTGATAGTCTAGCTAGAATGTCTTGTGCACCTGCTGATTAACTTGAGTTTCTTTTTGTTTTTTACCTTAGGGTATGCCCCTTACTTTTTTGTATTCTCTTATTGATTGATGAAGGGCTCTTTTTGTTGGAGTATTTTTTACACCCCTTCTCTTTGACAATATATATATATATATGTTGAGAACTTTGGGCCCTTTACGTATTCAATCTCCTATACCGGACAATCTTTTCCCCTTCCTAATATGAGCAATTGAAGATTTGGGTGGTATATTTGGATATTTCTCAAAACCCAAAAATTAGCTAATGAGAGGGAAATAATTTCAATCTTTCAGGATTACTCAATTTTTAATATTCATTTTAGTCATCTACTACAAGAATATAACGTGAGTTAAAATATAATATTTATATTTAAAAGAGAGAAAATGAGAGAGTTTTTGGATATTGAAAAATGTGGGACACGCATGTGGTATCTAATGATATAAAAAAGTATTAAGTTTTCAATATTTTAGGATTATAAAAAACTTTCTCGACTTGGTGAGACTCTCGCCGACCTCACACTCATAAACTGCCAGCCCATTCCATAACCGATGTAAGATCACCATGTCAATTCCATCACAAAGAATCAGATAACTATCAGCTCGCTTCATTTAGATTGGATTGAGACTTGTTAACTATCCTAGCTCTGATCACACTAATGCATGGTGGTTTTAAGTCTTCTTAATCTCAAAAGTTGGTTCGTTAGGTGCTTCTCACACACTAATAAATTGAAAATTAGATCTTTGTTTGTGGTGAGAAGTAACTCCTCCTTACATGGTAAGGAAGCAAATATTGTTCACAAATAAATATTAGAGTTTTAGTATAATACTTATTTACAGTTAAAAATATAAGTTGTCTAACATAATAGACTTCCAATATTTGGACAGGAGGAAGAAAATTGCCTTCAATTATATTGTTTTGAAAAATAAAAAGATGATGCGGTGGAGGGAGAGACGGTTCTCGTTGGGGGCAAAGAGGTGGTTATCAAGGCAATTATCCAAGCTATTCCTACTTTTGCAATGAGCTATTTCATATTCTCAAAAGGCTTATGTAATGAAATTGAGGCAACAACATCAAATTTCTGGTGGGGCTTCTCTAACTCGGGTGCAAAGATGCATTGGATAGCCTGGAGGAAGCTATGTAAACCAAAAATGGTAGGGGATCTTGGATTCAAAACCTTGGAGTTGTTCAATAAGGCGTTGTTAGCAAAACAAGCATGGAGAATAGTTAAGAACTCGAACTCTTTGTTGAGCAGGATTTACCAAGCCAAGTACTGTAAATTTTCTAACTTTTTCGCAGGTCAAGGCTTCCCCCTTCCTCATCCTTTGCATGGAAAAACATCATCTAGGTAGAGATCTACTTCAAACTGGGTTGAGATGACAAATTGGTCACTGTGAATCTGTCAAAGCGTTTTAAGGATAGATGGTTACCTCAACCACTTTCGTTTAAGGTATTCTCTCTTGCCCCAGCATCTTCTGGTTATATATTAGTGGCTAACTGATGGATGTTTTGGGTTGGAAAGAGGAGCTCCTCTCTAGATTCTTTATTCTTGAGGATATTGATTGTATTTAATCTATCCCCCTTCCTAGATTCAAGACCCATGATAGGTTGATTTGGTATTATGATAAATTTGGCAATTATACAGTGAGAAGTGGATATAAAGTAGCAATCTTGGGTCTAGTTTCCAAGAGCTCTTCGAGGACATACCTTGGAATTTGGTAAAAATTTCTTTGGGGTCTGAATCTTCCAAACAAAATAAAAATTTGTGTTTTGCGGGCTGTTCTTAATTCCCTATGTTGTGTTTTGTTGGTGAATAGAAGAATCAATACTCTTCCATTCTGTAAAATGTGTGGGAAGGAGGAAACTCTTTGTCATGCTTTGTTTCGATGTAGAGTAGCGAACGAAAATGTGGAAATCATCCTTCCCTTGTGTGCTGAGCATCCCCCCTAATGGTGATGTTTTGGACGCTTTTCTGGCAATTATGAACTTAATTAGCAAAACTGAAATTTCCTTTTTGCTGTGCTTTGTTGGTCTGGAATATAAATGGTGTGAATTTTGGGCGTAAATCTTGTACTGGGAATGGTATGGTGACCTGGGCAAACTTTTTTCTTAAGGACTTGGAGAGTTGTAATTTTGTAAGGAAAGAAGCAGCTTTAATCTTCAATTGCTCTCTCGTGACCCATTGGTCTCCTCCCTCTATGGGAAATTTCAAGCTTAACATTGTGCACCGTGTGACTCTCCTCTTAGTACTGGTTTAAGAATTATCTTTCAAAACGATTCAGGAGAGATAATGGCAGTGATGATGAAGAGGCTGCCCGGGAAACTATCTGTTGTGGTAGTCTAAGCCTCTGCACTAATGGAAGGACTGTTGCCGGATTCCTCTATTGGTGTTTCAGATTATTTGGCTGAATCCAATTCCCTAACTGTGGTTAATGCTTGTTTAGGCACTAATCTTCATTCTTTTGATTTTGCTGTCATTATTAATGATTGTACTCTTTTATTATCTTCTTTGAATTGCTCTATTAGGCATGTTCCTAGGAGTTGTAATATGGTAGCTCATAGACTAGCTAAATTAGCCTTGTTGGAAGCCAATTGTCCAGTTTGGCTTGAGGAGTTTTCCCCTTCTATTAGTGACGTGTTGTTTGATGATTCGCTTTGGTGTTGATGAATATATTTTAGTTTTCAAAAAAAATAATTAAAAAAAACTAAATTTTTTAGTTTAAAGTTAAATAAATGGTTTAGTGTGCCGGGTGAATAGTGTGCTGAGTCAAGTACAACACAATAGTTTAGCAGGTTGTGTCGGGTCCGACAAACAAATTACAACGTGCCATGTCTGGTATGGCCAAGACCGATACGCTTAAATATTATGTGAGTGTATCTCTTTCTTTCTATATATTGAATTGATTTATGTATGTTTTAACAAAATATTCTCAAAAATAAAATAAAAATATCCCTGTCGGACTGGCTTAGATTAACATATAAATTTTGTTTTACATCACACATAAGGCATGACATATAGAAAGTCTAACACGCTGAAGCACGACACGTTTAAAGTTCCACATGCCTAAACCCGTGTGCCTCAATGTTATTTATTTATTTTTATCAAAGTTACATTACAAATTTTAAGGGGAATAGAGAAATATGATTCGAACCCATAACTTTTAAGATATAGATATGAGAATTTAATCAACCGCGTCAACTCAACTTATCTTTCTCAATATTATTTCAAAAATGTTAAGCGTGATGTACCACTTCAATACGCTTAAGCGTGCCATACTAGGCTGGCACGGGACTCGTCCATTTTTCCCAAAAAAAGTGCTCTAATAAGAAGTGGAGAGGTGTGAGTAAAAAAAAATTAAATTTCAAAAATTTTGGCTTTTTTTTTTTTTACTACTTTTAATAAATTCCATAAACCTTTTCAATACAATGAAGGCTGCCAACCTAAAAATTTTTAGTATGGATAATAACTGGATTTTTAGTATTGCTTGCTAATTTTTTTCCTCTCATGGGATATGGATGAGATTTGTCTGTCATTGAAATAAACGGCAGACACGATAATTCGTTAATTATAAATAATCTGATTAGATTTGAACGATTTAAACTGTTGAGAAAAAAATATAAGAATAATTTTTATTTCTTTAAAAAAATTTAACATCCATCTTAAACGTCCAGATTGTTTTTAGACAATTAAGATTTAACTATTCTTCAACAGTTAGTATCCAACTAGTGAGAATCTACATCCCATGAGATACAGACCTATTTCGCCCTATTTTAATTAAAGATCAAATACTCAATTAAAAGAATTGAAGACAGGACAAAATGTCAATCAAAGGATCATGATTCTCAGTTTAGAGTCTAGACTAAAGCACTAAATAAATTATCCAATTAACAAGATATTCTCCTAACAATTTGGACTTCGACAACCAAGCAAGTATTAGCTCACTGAAAATGAATTGAAGTGTCTTCATCCTTAATTTCCTTATCCATAACTATACAACTTCTTAGCTGTTCATACTTCAAGTATATTGGAAGTAATACTAATTATAGAAAACCATTACATGTTGTGGACCAGTGGGTCATGATAGCAAGAACCACTTATGAGAAACTTCACCACCTCCAAAAGCGACTAGGGGCTCATTTTTCAACTTACCCAAAAGTTGATAAATTCTAGCTCTTCTGAGTTCCACCAAGTGACTCCTAATTTTTTTTTTAAAATTGGGAATTGTTGAAAAATTATTTCTATCTCTTCCCAAGAAGAGTTTTTTTTTTCATTTTGAGTGTATCAAAATAAATAATCAGTTTGAAAAAGTTAGAAACTTAAGTTAAATGGTAGTTGATTTTAAGTATGAGTTATTATCATTGTATCAACTAATATCGAGAATAGATAAAATCTTGAATACAATATTACTTATATTTTGGAAATTTTGAGGAGTTCAGTAAGTTGGATCTAAAGAACAAAGCTTAGTACTTGGTAATGAAAAAGTCCAAGTTGATAGTGATCTCCACTTAAATAGGGTTTTGCCTAAAGAGGAAACTTTTTGTGCTAATGTATAGTTGAAGATTGTGTTAAATAATTAACAATTAGTGGTTACAAATTTTTCTAAAGCTTTGGCCATTATCCAGAAGCTAAAGCATTAGCATATGACCATAACCGTAAACCTTAAAACTTTTACCAATTGGATTGGAAGAGTTTTGTCAGAAGCGTACTAAACCCTAGCCACATACAACTTTCTGTGGCTAATAGAAGATTAAGCTCTGCCTTCAAATATGAACAAAAGCAAACACACAATCTTATATTATTCAATATTCACTAATGATTGATTTTCATTTTCCTTGTTTAAAGTTAATCTCACTAAACGCCAATACTATGAGAGGTTTGATGGTTTCATATTGAGTTTAAATCTGGCTTATAATTTCCGTGCTTTTATGTAGTTTATTTACTTTGAAAAATTCAGCGCATTACACGCGTATAATATATGCATATTCACTATGATCAGGATTACATGTTTAGCTTATTCAACATTTAGGTGGCAAACGCAGACCATGTAAGCAGTATCTGAGCAGGACAAATTGAGATGTTAACGGAATTTAAGAGACGGGCTATATAGAATATCATTTCTCAAAGTAAAGAGACTATTTATGTTTAAAGTAATGCACTAAGTAGATAAGTTTTAAAATTTATTTTAAAAAATAATAATTTTTTTAAACTCTAAGTAAATAGATAAAAAATTTTATCACATCATCTACCATTATATGATGAAATTGTGATGAGACAATTTTTCTTATTTTTACATATTTTGAATGTGATTTTGTTAACTAAATCTTCGGAGTAATTAATGATTGAATCTACTTCTTTAATATCACCAAAAATGATTTAGGCAAGATTCTATTAAATTATATCATCAATACCTACTATTAAGCAAATTTCAAAGAAAATTTTGATAGGGTCATTTATCTTCATTGTTTATTATTTGTAGACAATTTTCTGAAACTCCAATGTTGATTTCATCATTAGAGATTCAAGTATGGAAGGTTTATTTTTATTTCACCATCAGTGAGTTATTATCGTATTATTCATCATTCTTTTTCATCGATTAATCTATATTCATTCACTAATTTTTAGATTCTTTACATGTTCATTATATACATATATATATATCAGTTTTTTTGTAGAGATTTTCATCATCCTTTTGCCTTTTTTTCCCGGATGTTTATGTGTTCTTCAACCATTATTTGATCTCTTGCTTCATCAACCTTTGACACCCTTCTCTGTTCTTCAACCATTTTTTATATCAATTATTTTTTAGTTGATTGGTTGATGAATAGGTGATGGGAGATGTTTTGACTAAGGTTAGGTGGTTTTCAAAATTTTTAGCATTAATTCCTTAAATCAACAATCTATTAAATCAATATATCATATATATGTCACTAATACACCCGAAAATCTTTTAAACACACCATATTTAGATTATGATCATTTTAGAATAAAATTATTGATAAATTAAAAAACCTGTTATTTATCTAAAATTATTAAAAACTGTTATTTCTTGAAACAGTTCTCCTAAATTTGTCTATTCTGTAAAATTCACCTTATATTTATCCTGTAATGTTAATGACAAAAATTTAAATATAAAAAGCAATGTACAAGGACGAATTGTGTAGTTATCTGGTTGGAGTTGTAATTTTACCAGTTAATATATACTTGAATATATATGTTTAAATTATATATCAAGACATAGGGATAGATAATAACAAGAATAATGACATATAAGTTTAGTAATACAATGATAATCATAAAACACAATACATTTCATATATTAGACTAACGAAATACTAGACGCCGATTACTATGAGATAGGTTTGGTAGTATCATTAAATTAATATCTCGTTTAGAATTTCAGTGCTTTTAAGTAGTTCAGATATTTCAGCTCACCGGATTGGCATCTGCCACACCAAAACAGATTCTGTGTCTGCTTCTTCATGCAGGTTTTATACCTGGAGAACTCACCAGTCACCACACTGTTCGATACAAATCCGCGATAGTCTCATATAAAACTATCTTTGGAAGCAAAAGAATTACTTACGAAGCTAGCTTTAATAAAAGCTTTATCCTGCTTTACCTTTCCACGGCTTAACATCAAAGCATAGACCCAAAGATATAACAATGACAAACAAGATACATCACAAACCATATGTCATCCATTCCAGAAAGTTGACATAACTCCACTACAGCTAAGAAGTATTTAGCTTAAAGCACAAACCCATAAGTATTTGTAGTCTAGCCAACATCTGCTGTTAAAACATTTTATCAAAAACCCCGAAATTATCCTCCTAGACTCGGCCAAATATAATACCCAGGTTCTGAGTGAACCAAAATATTCTCAACTTCCTCAAGCCTTGCTAGCAATGTTGTTGGATAGCCATTCCAGACCTTCGTACAGGCCCTCTCCTGAGGTTGCACATGTGCTCTGGATGTACCTGAAATTTAAACCCCATATAACATGAGCAATTGTTAATCCCCGCCATTTAACCCAGAAAGTTCATGTAAGCACTCTTTTCCAAAATAGTCTAAAAAGAAAACGACAAAAAAACAAGACTTTTGGAGCTCACAATTATTGCTATAATATACAGCAACTGAAAACCAGGTTTAGTGCCGTTCAGAAAAACCAAGACAAACAACATACCAGTGGCGTTGGCGAAGAGAGTGAAGACCAAGCTTGTCAGTTATTTCTGCAGCATTCATTGCATTAGGAAGATCTTGCTTATTGGCAAACACGAGCAAAACCGCATCCCTAAGTTCATCCTGCAATGAGATTAACAGTTGAGTTCAAGGCCTGATACCAGGCAGTAACTCATCTCCTAGGGCCTAATGAGGAACCTACACCAACAGAATACTAATACAGTTGAACTCCATTTCAAGGTTGTGGATGATGTCAAATCCAGAATAATGCGGTAGCAACAAAAGACAGGATCATAACTACATTTATTTTGAAATATAATAGTCAAATAACACGTTTTTCTAGGTACTTTTATACATGGCCATTGATTTTGGGTAAAATGTTATATTCACAAAAAAATAACAAACTAAATGACCCGATTTTGTCTGAAATTTTCATCTACTTGCTGAAACTAACCATCTTCAAAGAAACTCTCGTACATTATAGTTACTTAGCAAAATCATATTGAAATCCTACATCGTGAAAGTTAAGAGTGAATATCATCAGATACAGGCGAAGACGGGAAAATGCAAAAAAAGGACACGGGCAAATGAAAAGAAGCCACAGACAATATACTCAACCACACAACAATATATAGAGATAAAGGTTAAAAGAACTTTCGAAGAGTGGACATACTTCATTCAACATCCTGTGCAACTCATCCCTTGCCTCCACAACTCGATCCCTGTCATTGCTATCAACAACAAAAATAAGACCCTGAGTGTTCTGGAAGTAGTGCCTCCAAAGTGGACGGATCTGTTATTAAAAGTATAAAATATCAGTCACTCACCGTTTGAATACTAAACTTTCAAAATAATGTTCTTGTAAAATAAAAATCTACTAAGCAAATAAAAGAGGATGAAATGCCACATCCATAACATGTGATCACATTCCATTTCACAACTACGGCAATGCTCATTGACTTGGTCACTTGAGGATGGGACCTAAACACCGGACTAAACCAATATCGGTCCAAATGTAAGTTCTGATACTTCTTAAGTTGATAATTCGATATGTATAGACCTATCTATAATAACCTTCAATACCATAACATAAATCATAAATGTCGTGTCATAACATATTGTAAATAAATCACCTTCTATACCACATACAAACGATTAAACACAGGCACCCACAAAAACACACTCATAGATGCATACCTTGTCCTGACCCCCGACATCCCAAACAGTAAAGCTTATGTTCTTATATTCTACTGTCTCCACATTAAATCCTGCATAATAAAATTTAAATCCTCAGCCTTTTTCTCTCCTTGGAAGAATGAGTTATAGAACATCATAAGCGATGAATTCTCCACAATATGTAGATATAAACAACAAGAAGCTCCTGAAAATACATTTTTCTGTCCACTAGAGACTGGAGAGATATATATCAACATCAGACTAGATCTGAACCACAGGTCAACCACAACTTGAAACGTGCAATCCAAATCTCTCAATATGCCATATCACCAGTTGAACCTAAGAATTGGTACTTACCGATAGTTGGGATCGTAGTTACAATTTCTCCAAGTTTGAGCTTGTACAATATTGTGGTCTTACCAGCAGCATCAAGACCAACCATCAAAATGCGCATCTCTTTCTTGGCAAACAGCCTGCTGAAGAGTTTGGTGAAGGTCAGCCCCATTTTGGCTCTGCTCTACTCGGCTATCGATCACTCTGCTCTCACACATGAAAAGCACAAGTCAGCAAATCGAAGAGATCCAACACAGTTGGAAACTCCTAGCATAAGATGCAGGAAAACATATCAAAGAGATCTGATAAACCGTCAATAAAACAATCATGTACATAACTGAGAAAATAGGAAAAAATCCCTAAACAATCCCGAAGAAACCAAACCAAAGTATTAACCTCAACCGCAACAGGAATCCAAGTTATGCTGGTACCGCGCCTCTAGCTAACAGATTCAAAGACGTTACGAGAAATTCAAATGATCCAATTCGTTTCCATTTCCAATAGCAAAATTAATACAGATTATAATCGTGTATATAATTATATCTGTGCTTGAAATAAATAGAATAAACCAGATCATCGCCGCAGAAAAAGGATAGACAAATCGGGAAAAACAGAAAACGATTCGATAAAAAAGACAACGGGAATTCACATAAGATCGATGAAATCAGTTGGCTACAGAGCCTGAATTGATTTGGTCAGAGAAAGAAAGAGAGACAGAGAGCAAACCTTTCAAAGGCTTTGAGGGAAGGATCAAATGGGACGAGAATGTATGAGGAGCAACAGCGATTCTATTTTAAGTCAAAATATTATAAATTTAAATAAGTAAACGGTTTATTTAAAAAAAAAATGAGTTAAATGTAAATTATATTATTTAGAGAAATGTTAAAGTAATTTTAATAAAAATGATTTAATTATTAATATATTTATTAAATATTAATTTAAAATAAATTATAACTTAAAATTAATTAAAACAAATTGAGTCAAACAGATTTTAATCTATTTTTTTATAACTGATTTACGTATAAGATTCCATTCGCCCCATGGTTGGGAACTAATGATTGGCTCTGTCTACAAAGATTTTGGATTTGCTCATAATGATCAAATTATATCCGGTCTTGTTTCCACTTTCCCAATCATTCTAGATACCATTTTTAAATATTGGATCTTTCGTTATTTAAATCATGTATTTCCGTCACTTGTAGTGATTTATCATTCAATAAATGACTGAAAAATAATCAACTTAAATGAGTTACAACTTAAAAATTTAATTTATAATTTTAAGTAAAGTCAAACGTGCCCTAAATAGTTTACCAAATTTAAAATGATCAAGTATTGTGCCATAGGATCCCTTACTCTTTAATAGGTGTTCAAAGACTAAATATATATTATTGGCATCTCACTAATCACTTAAAACTTGAATAATTCAATTCATTGTTATAACTAGGTCTTTCAGGCCAAATAGTTATAAGAGAGGTTTTCAAACTTAAAATTAAGGGTTCAAATCACATATTGTATCACCTCCCTTAACAAAAAAAACTCAATTCATTGTCATACAACTAGCTAATGCACGTAAAAAACCGCGATACATTGATATGAACAAAAGTTGGAAAATAAAATTGTGATGAATAGTATTTATGACTAGAAAGTAGAATTTTTTTATTTAAGATTAATATCATAGGACCGTTTACTTTTTATCTCAATATCAACTTATCCCTCTAAATTATTTTTCCTTCATAATTAATCTTTCAACTTTCTTCATCCATCAACTCACCTCCATGACCATCAAATGACTGTTAAATGATCACATGCACGGCACATGTCTATTTTTCTTTTCTAATTTTAACCATTTTTTCAACCTTATAAATTATTCATCTCTCATAGTTTTTCATCCAAAAAATCAATTACAAATTACATATCTTCTTCGTTGATTTATCAAAATTTAACAAATTTCCTCTCTTAACTATTGAGAAAAAGATAGACATGGAAACTCATTAAATTAAGATTAGGAAAGCCATAAGCTCATATCTCTAGCAAACAAAAGACTACCCCACAATTTCTCGTTATTTTCTTAGCTTCCAACAGTACGTGATGCACAATAAAAGATCAAAACGTCATTTATAAATGCAATCAAACACCATATTGTGACTTAATTGCAAAGAAATCCTCGAAATACCAAGAGCAACACATGACAGAGTAAAGAAGAACAAAGCAACAAAGTTACTTGAAGACCATTTCCTCTCTTCCTTAGCTTTAATACACAAACTCTTAGCCCTCCTACGTGCATCATCCTCCTTTAACAAATCAGCCTTTCTCTATTTCATCCACGTATTTATCCAACAACTTTAGAATTCTGTCACAACGAAACTCATATACATATACATATAAATACATTTCAAATTGAAAATAAGCATCTCCACTTTTAATGTAGGCTTTGTGAAATAAAATTCTACATCTTTAAATGGAGAACAATTTTTTTTCTTGGATTCTCTCATGGGTTGGTCTCTTTTGGACTTAATCAAATGTCTAAAAATTTTGCTCACCAGTTTTGTCAGCCTCACTCCTTGCAACCCATCAGTTTGATGCTTTCTCACCAGCTGACGATTCTTCTGTTCTTCATTGAAATGTTGATCAAGTGTGATCCCGTGAGAATTTCCAGGTCCCATTCTGCTATGGGTGACACTCAAAAAGAATTCAATAATATATATAGAGAAAGAAATTACCAGAAATATAAAAGTAATTGTTCAGTTTCTGTTGAGTTTTGAGTTTACCATTGGCCTATATTTATAGGCTCTCAACTAGTTACAAGATCTAACCACCTCCCTTGATAATGGAGATTAAACATAATATTCTCCTAGGATAGAGTTTATCAATATTAGATTACATTTATCAACATTAACAACCGGTCAAACTTGGACTGTCCGATGGAGCACAACGGGATCAATGACTTGGGGTTGATCTTCTTGTGTTTGCCACGGTGGTGATCTGCACACTCATTCCTGATTAGTCCTGTCCTGCTCACATGGCTACATAAAGGATTTTCACTTGTTCATTTACCTATATTGCATTGATATCACGTAGTAAAATCAATATGCAATACTAAAGTGTTTCCTGAAAAAAGGATTGCCATCATTGCACACTTTCCATCATATATTGCCTTTTGCATCAGTACACGCCTTTTGAGGCGCATTTATTCTTACACTGCACAACTTCTGGTTCTATCAGGGTATGTGGATTCTTTTGCCATATGTCACGTTTTTATTTGTAGCGATTTCCTTTTGGTTTCATTTGTAGTATCTCTTCAGTCACTCATGCCTTTTAAAAAATGTCTCCTCATCTCCCCGTTATCAAGTTTTTCAAATCCGTTCTTGAAAATCAGTTGACATCTATGGCATATTTAAACCTCATCTCCTTCATTTCTTCTCACTCACCATTTTGGCCTCTGTAAGTTCTCTTTTCTCCTCCTCCTTCTCTGTAATTCTTTCCCTTTTATTTTTACAGATTTTCGAACGATGGCGGGTGACGTCAGAGAGTTCAAACCCCTTGCTCCCTTAGTTAGAACCCAAACTGAATTTGAACATTCAGTTTGTTATCTGCGCATTAGGAGAGAGTAGGACCACCGGATTCCCATGTAGACCACCCTACGAGATTACGCTCAATCCCTTATATATAGAATTAGGCCTTAAAATCTCATATCCCCATTTTCCTTAAGAGTTTTTTCACACTGTAGCTCTTGCCCCTTCTTAGTTCACTCTGAGAACCCATAGGGTGCTTCTTGTTTTTTAGGCTCTAAATAGGAGATACAATTTAGGTTTAGGGGTAGATGAGCTCTGCTGTTGCTACATCGTTAAATGCTGGGATAAGAGCCACTACCTTATTACCCCTCGTCCATCCGAATAGAGAGGGGAACTGATTATCGAGATCCCGAAAGGAGATAAGGGTTGGGAGCGGGATAAGATTCTGGTTGGTAGGAACTGGGGCGGTATGGCCGCTGGACAATTCTAAAAAATGGGTAATTTTCAGTAAGTTGCCGGAGCTTCGGTTCCCCCTTCTTCTTATAGTCTCTTTACTCTATTGTTATTTTACTTATTCATTTTCTTTGACTAATGGACTTTTCCCTTTTTTCAGATAATAAAAAGAATATAAAACTCGTCATGTCAAGGGAATCCGCAGAGAGAATCACTGCCGTTTACCATATCCGGGCACGAGAGAGGGATTAGAAAGAACTTCTTAACCCAAAAAGGGAAGTCAACCTCGCTTTTTCCCAGCATCAACATCTACTTCTACGTCCGCAGAGAGAATCACTGCCGTTTACCATATTCGTCTACTTCTATGTCCACTCCAGCATCATCATCTTCCATCCCACAAGGTATTCCCATCCCTTCTTTTCATCATGTCCCCACCCTTTCCATTTCAAGTACCTATGTTTCCTCAGGCTCTGAACTTGAAGACGCAGAAAGAGAAACTCTTCTTCAAAGACTTGCTATTAGCGTAGATATGCCAAGACGTCTCTATATCAATATCATGGGGTAGTCGAGGACGAGAGGAATGTTTATCTGAGGCGGGATACGCCAAGCTCTTCACAAGTAGCCCCAGCTTCACCTACTGCCCATGTTGCACTCCCCATCCTCATGCTCCCGTTGTCCCCCCTGCCCTCGTTACTTAAAATTAGGATCCCCCGGAGCATTCAGTTTCTCCTCCATCTCTTTCAGAACAAAGGGAATCTATGCCCATGAATTCATCTGATTCTCAAGGGAGGGATGAAGAAGCTATCCCTTAGAGATAGAGGTGATTCACTAGAGTTCCTCTCGTTCCTACTATTGTAAGCTTCCTCAAAGATCTCCGTTCTTCACACATTGTGCTCTGTGGGAAGGTATACTTTATTTTTTAATCTTGTACTTTTTCTTTATACTTTCTCCCATCTTATTATACTTTGTGATTTTCTTCTCTCATGTCATTATTCACCATAATGCTCTTCAAAAGCATTACCTTTCTTTGGAGCACAAAATGTTTGGCTAGAGGAAGAAGGTGGCTGACTCCAGAACGTGCTCGACCATCTTGCCGCCGAGAATGAGCACCTGAAGAAGAATGAGGCTGGGCTTCAAGGTGCTAGTCATTGCGACGGAAGCGTGGAGGCGCGTGGCCTTTTAAAAAAAGTTAAACTTTTAATAAAAATTGAATCTTTTAATAAAATAAAACTTGCGCAACACCACAATAATAAAATAAAATCTTTTATTAAAAATTCATTTTCAATAAGTCAAAATCCATTATATATTTATAAGTTAAATCTACAACATACAATGTTAGGAATTATATACCTCTTGTAGTCCATATCAAGGGTCCTTGCAAAAACCGATCAATCCTCTGTTCCCACAAAATCGTTCCAATGATCAATGAACTCCGAGATCCACATCAAGATCTTCCAAGTCAATCCATAATGCACTAAACGTGTGTGAGCATGTAAAATATTACAAGATATTTTTTCTGTCTCTAAATGTTCTCAGCACATGAGACCTAAAGATTTACTGAGAAGGACTTTAGTGAGACGATTCTCTAAAAGAACGTGATGATTATTCTTTTTAGAGATTTGATTAACGTTTAATCACAAAAGAAAATCTCTCTGACACCAAACGTGTTCTCAATTCAACTCTTGATTGACGAACTGATGATCTAATTAACTGATTCTTTCCTCTTCTTTCAACTACTTAGGTCATTAGTATAATATTTGTATATATTATAGATAATGGTGTATCAGTTTTTTGGGGATAGATTGAAATAATATTAATTGTTAAATTACCAATTACAGTGAGACTCACCGCAATTATGCACAACTGTAGTGCCACATGGCGCTGTAGTGTGTTGTGAGCCAGCACAGTGCCTCACGACACCACTGTAGTGCCATTTGACACAACAATATTGCACGCTCACTACTGTAACACCGCATGGCACCACAGTAGTCTGTGTCAATTTTTGATACTCTATCAGTGATTGACACGTGACAATTACTACGAATTAAATATTTATTTTAATCACATAATTATTTAGATATTAGTTAATTCAAAAATAACACATTTGATTATCTATATCAACTAACTATCTGTTATTTCGCAAATAACATATTTAGTAGATTTAAATTATTATCTAATAATAATTTAATTATCTAATTTTATAAATTAGATATTTTGTCTCACTAATTCATAATTAAAAAATCAATAATTATTTATATATATAATTTATGAAAATTATATTTAAATATATAAATAATTTAATTAATTAATCACACATAATTATCTCATGATTATGTACTTACCCCAGAATAAAAATTTATTTTGCAAGTCAGTCATTTACTCATGTCCTGAAATACTCACACCCTCGACTGCGTAGTATAGAGGTGACTTGAAGAATATGAACCTATAATCCTAAGCTCCAATAAACCAAATTATTAATTAAACTCTTTGATTAAATAATCTTAATTATTAATTTCATTATTACTCTACTATGAATATGGAATTGCACTCTTTGAGATTATAAAATATATTTACAGAGTATTCTCATGTAATCCACTTACATAATCATTTTATGTAGTTCTGTCTTTCAATTATTGGTTCGTAAATTAGAGCTGGTCAAAATTATTATTTTACCATTCTAATTACCTTTTTGATCTTTAAGTACCATTAATCCACTGGTGAATGATTAATTTATAATCTTATTATAAATTTGAGTTCAGTAACCATTCAGTTTCAGAATTAACACTTAAAGGAACCAATATATGATTTATTAGGAAAGCTTAGATTCTGAATCTTATAAGATAATGAGTGAATCAAAAGATCTAATAGACATGCATAGGAGTTCATGACTACTCAGGATTTAGACTGATCTACATATGATCATCGAATTGATGTGTATTAAATCTTTATGATAAACGACACATTAATAAAGATATTAATACACTTGGGTCCTATCATGTACATTTTTATTATACAAAGTACATTCACTGAGATGTCTATCCACATCAATGATCTAGGTCTAGATCAAACGCATTCATAATGCTTAGTGAATCGTACTCGCAACTACTCATTAAAGATTTCATACTTTAATATGTTGCTGACAATTTTATTCATTATCTATGATCTTAATCCTCTCGTACTAATATAAGATCATAGTCTTATTAATGAATGTGAAATTTTCATATATTTATATAAATTATTCAACAATAATTTAAAAGAACAATTATAAGAAAAATGTAATGCTCTTTAAATTTCATATCAAAATATCAATACACATGCTTTGAGGGCATAACCCCGAACACAAGGCAATGTAGAGAGGCTTACTCAAGAAGCGGTCGCGGCAGCTGAAGATCACCTGAAGGTAGTCAACTCCTTGAATACGGCCAAGGAATCCTTGGAGGCTGTCGAGAAGTTCCTTGCAGAGATCTGAAGGGAAGTTGAAGGCCACAGAAGAAAAGTTGGTGGCTGCTGAGTTACTGAGGCTGAACTAAAAGAGAGCCAAACTGAAGAAGCTTTCTAAGCCTTATTCGACATGGATGAAAAGATGGGGTATTGTGCTGGCTATGAAGATGGGCTTACCAAAAATCATCCCCAAGTTCCTCTTGAAGATCACCCAGATGTCCAGGTGAAGCTAAATGCTTCTATGGAAGACACTGCCAACGATGCTACCGCCATACTTATGAGCCTCTTGCTGAAGTTACTTTCCGACCTTCTTACTAAAGCTACTTTTGAATAGACTTAGTATTTTTCTTGTTTTGTTGAATTTGTACTTTCCTTTTCGTGTTTCTTTAGTTTTCCTTGCACTTTTAATTCCTGTAAAAGATCTTCTTATAATTTTCTAAGGTATTAAATAGATGATATTTTTTGCTTAAAACTTTATTATACTTACTGCATTTTCCCTTTCTTCTTAAGCTTATATTTTCCTCCTCGCTTTTTCTTCCCTTTTCAAATTTCCTTTTTTTTTTCAAATCTCCTTTCTTCTTGTATCTCACTTTGTCTTTCTTCTTTCCCTTTCTCCACTTTCTCTTTCTTCACTTTTCGCTTTTCTTTTCCCCACTTCCTCTTTATTCACTTTTCACTTTTCCTTTCTCCACTTCCTATTTCTTCAATTTTCACTATTCTTTTCTCCACTTCCTATTTCTTCACGATACCCATAGACAATAATCTCCATGGACTTAAGCTTTTTCAAGCTCAGATACCCATTTTTTTAGAAGACAGTGTCCCTAGACAACAATCTTCATGGACTTAAGCTTTTTCAAGCTTAGGAGCCCGTTTCCTTTAGAAGACGATGTCCGTAGACAACAATATTTATGCACTCAAGCTATTTCAAGCTTAGAGGTCTGTTTCCTTGAGTTCCTAAAAAAGAATAGCATACACTAGATTTTTACATGGAAAACCCTTAACGGGAAAAAACCATGGATAGAAAGTTTTCATTATAAGAGACAGAATTACTCATAATATTTACGCAAATGTAAGGCATTCCAAGGTTTGGAAAAGTCACTTCCATCACTGTTCATTAGGCAGTAAGATCTGTTTCCTCCGACTTCCTTGACGATGAAAGGTCATTCCCAGTTTGGCCCTAATCCACCTTCATTTGATTGAAAAATACTTTTCAGTACAAGATCTCCGGCCTAAAATTTCCATCTTCTGACCCTCTTCTGGAAGTATCTCCTTTTTTCTGGTTGTAATTTCTCATTCTTACTAGAGTTGCTTCCTGTCTCTCTTCCAAGAATTTTAAATATTCTGTCATATGTTCTGCATTAGTGAACTCATTGGTAGTTGATCTTACCATGGGGCACCCGATTTCGAATACCAAGGCAAAAGGCGGCCTCTAATAGGTTCCCGTGGTGATTCTGTAGGCCCATAGAATAGATGGCAACTCCTCGACCCACTTCCCTTTAGCAGCTTCTAACCGCTTATTTAGATTATCAAGGATTGTTCTGTTTGATCTCTCTTCTTGCCTATTGCCTTGTGGTTAATAAAGAGTTGATGGTCTGTTCTTTATATGAAACCCGTCACAAAAACTCTTCACTTGGCTCCCGATGAATTGGAGCCTGTTATCGGAGACCATCACTTTGGGAATCCTGTATCTGTAAATGACATTTTTTGACAAAACTGCCTTACCTCTTCTTCCCGCACTCTAGCCAAGGCTTCCACTTTATCCACTTAGTGAAGTAATCGGTATCAACCAGTAGGAACCTCTTCTAAGTGGGAGCCATCGGTAGTGACCCGACTACATCAATTCTCCACTGCATGAATGACTATGGGCTTATCAGTGTTCGTAGCACTTCAGGAGCCATCTTTGGAATGGTAGTATACTGTTGGCACTTGTCGCATTTCTTTATGAAAGATATTAGTTCCTCATGCATCTTTGGCTAGTAGTACCCTTCATTTAATAACTTGTTGGCCAATGATCTCCCGCCGGAATGATTTCCGCAGATCCCTTCATGCACTTCTACCATCACATACTCGGCCTTTGTTGTTGAAATACATTTAAGGTATGGGCCTGAAAATGACCTCTTATACAATTCTCCATCAATCAAGGTGTACCTTGCACTTCGTTACTGGAGCTTTCAGGCTTCCATCCATTTTGTTAGTCTGGAGCTCTCCGCAGAGTAGGTATTGCCCAATGCTCTCCCTCAAATCATATCCATTGTTCCCCGTTTTGACTTTAGCTTCCACTTGCACGGGTGCCCTTGTACTTGGTTCGTCTAAGTATTCAATAGAAACTGTTCTTTTAAATAGGAGTTAAGCTGATGACCCCAAATTTACAACGTGTCCGCTCTCGAGTTTTCGTTTCTAGGAACTTGAGTGATCTCATAGTTTTTGAACAACTGTACATTTCCTTGGCACTCTACAAATACTCCACCATTCTGCTATCGCGTTGTACTTTCCTAGATTTGGTTAGCCGTTAACATCGAATCGTAGAAAATTTTAATATTTTTTACCTTAATTCATTCATGAGGCGCAGTCCACCTAGCAGTGCCGTGTACTCTCCCTCATTGTGCGATGCTTGAAAACCAAAGGACAATGCTAGTTTAAAGGTTTCGTCACATGGTGTTAGGAATACCACTCCCACTCTTGCCCCCGGTGTCCTCCCCCACGTCTGTTGTCACAGAATCATGCTTCTCGTCTTCATAAGTAAACTCGACAATGAAGACCGCCAAAACTTGCACTTTTATTGCTGTGCGCGGTACGTACCGGATGTCGTATGCTCCAAGTTCCATTGCCCACTTGACAAGTCTTTCAATTATCTATAGGGAATGAAGATGACTCCTTATGAGAAACTCTGTTACCACTTTAATTGTATGCGCCTGAAAATAATGCCTAAGTTTCCTTGGTGCAACAATTAATGCTAGTACCAGCTTCTCCATTTCCCTATATCTGGTTTCCGCAGCTGCAATACTATTGCTTACAAAGTAGTCTCTCCTTTGACATTCATTTTTCGCTCTGAATAATGTCGCACTAACAACGTTTTTTGACACAGTAAGATAAAGGAAAAGTTATTCTCTTCGCAATGGTTTAGACAACAGTGAGCGAGAATCTAAATACTCCTTGATCTTTTATAGCATCTCTTCACACTCCTCCTCCCACCGTTGCCCATATTTTTTTCTCAGCTTGGAAAGATGGCATGCATTTGTCGGTTGGTCTGTTTAGTACAACCAACTTTCCCGTCAGACTTTGGATCTCCTTCTTGGTCTATGGCGATTTTATCTTCGTAATTACTCTTACTTGATCGGGATTAACTTCTTTCCCTCTACTATTTACCAGGTGTCCAAGGAATTTTCCCGTTGCCACTCTAAATGTACATTTCTCTGGATTTAATTTCATGTTTCTTTCTCTTAGGGCAGAGAAAACCTCCTTCAAGTTATGGATGTGGTCTATTCTTTTTTCTGCTTTTACAAGCATGTCGTCGACATAAACTTCTATCATTTTTCTAATATGCTTTTTGAAAAATTTATTGACTAACCTTTGGTATGTCGCTCTTACATTTTTTAAACCAAATGGCATCATAGTATAGTAAAATATCCCAAAGTCGATAATGAAAGATTTCTTTTCTTAGTCAGATTAGAATATTTTCACCTGATTGTACCCAAAGTAGGCATCCATGAAGTTTAAGAGCTCATGTCCGGATATCGCATCCATCATCTGGTCAATTCTTGGTAGTGGGTAATCATCCTACGGACAAGCCTTGTTCAAGTCTATAAAATCCACACAAATCCTTCACTTTCATATTTTCTTCTTTACCATAACAACATTCGGCATCTACTCCGGGTAGCTGACTTCTCTGATGAACCTGGCTTCGAGGAACTTCTTAACCTCTTCCTTGATGGCATCTTTTCTTTCGGACGCAAAAGACCGCTTTTTCTGTTTCACAGGTTTAACAAATGGTTCAACATTTAATTCATGAAAAGGTATTTCTTCATTGATACCTGGCATTTTCGTCGTAGTAGTGGAAAAAATGTCTACATTCTCCCTGAGAAAACTCCATAAGTTCCACATTTTCTGCTTTGGTGAGTCCCGCACCCATTGTCGTTATTTTTTTTATTCCTGAGTCCCACGAGTCCGGTTCCACTTTTGGCCTCATACCTCATATTGCTCTCAACTGGTTCATTTTTGTTTAGCCGCTATTCTTCTACTTTTTCTTTCCCGTTGTCACGAAACGGGAACCTTCTTCTTCTTCGCGGAATCAAACGCTGTGACTGTACAATAACAGGCCGATGCTTGGTCTCTAAAAATCATCTTTACTCCTTCTGGTGATGGATACTTCAGTGTTTGGTACTACGTTGAAGAGACAGCTTTCATCTTGTGAATCTGTGTCCTTCTAAGAATTGCGTTATAAGGCGGCGGTGTATCAATGACAACGAATTCCGTGATGTAGTTGAATAGGTTCGCAAGCATGGGGAGTGACAAAATCCCTTCAGAGTATGTTATGGTCCCGTTGAACCCAATGAGCGGTTGTCCCATGCTACAGAGCTTTGGGGCACCTATGGCCATCGTCTCGAGTGTCGAGCGATGGAGTATGTTTACAGCTCTGTCGTCATCAATCAGAACTCTACGCAACAAGTAGTTTCCAATCTGAATAGTGATTATCAGTGCATCAAGATGCTTAAAATTGTCTCCGAAGGCATGGATGAAATCGACATAACACTAAACGGGTGTGCAGCCCTAAGATTAGGAAGGTTGTCGCATCTTGAGGGAGAGGGAGAAGGAGAGGACATGGGAGAACCGGAAAACATCGTGAGGGAGAAGGAGGGAAGGGCTTCGCGAGGGAGAAAGGGAAGGGGGGAAAGGCTTCGCGAGGGAATGGGGAAGGGGAAAGGCTTCGCGAGGGAATGGGGAAGGGGAAATGGGTTGGGTGGTTTTTAAGACGGGCAATTTTGCTATTTCACTAATCACGCGCGATACACGTGATCAATTAAATGTTATTTAGGTTGAAATTTCACGTTAAGAGATTAGTTGATGGATAAAGATAGTTGAAAGGTCAATCAAGAAGAGAAAATAAAAAATAATCTAAAAGGATAAGTTGATATTATAACAAAGTATATAAGGGGTCCTATGGTATTAACATTTTTATTATTGAAATAATGTCTTTTTCAAACAAAGATGATTTCATATCTACTTTTGCTAGTAACACTTATTTGAGGGTTGAGTTTTTATTTATATTTTAAAGTATTTTAGCGGCTACTCAAATATATATATATATATATATATATAAATATAAATATTTTGGTATAAGTAATTTAAATACTAAAATTTGCTGCAAACGGCTATAATAATGTAATTTAAAGTAATAATATTTAACGAATTTTAGTATTTTACAAACCGCTACTAAATTTACCCAAACGACTCAAGTAAAAAAAAAGTATTAATCCAAGATGCGATAAAGGATGAGCGACTAGAATAATATCTGAACCAAATGCAAAAGAAAAAGATTCATAAAGTAAATGAAGAGAATTGTTGGCCCAAACTTGAAAGATTGATAAAATCAAAGGGCACCAACGCAAAACACGCACACACAAGTCCATAAACTCTCCTCGGCAATCCTGCTCAGAGCTCTCAGATAAGCGTCGACAACAACCACAAGGCCTCACCCGGTTCATCTTAGCCTCCGCCACCGTCTAAGCGAATCGGTAGACATGGCTTGTGCGGCTCGCCTCCAACTTTCCTTACCTCAGGTCCTTTTCTACACAATCTCCCGCCGGTCGACGATACCCGCCATTTTTCACCGACCTCGTCTCTTCTCCACAACTGGCTGGACCTTCTCATCGGGGAACCGTTTCGGACGTTCTTTAACTCCGGTACATGCCCAGTCCAAGCGTGGCTTCTCCGCCAAAGAAGATGAAGTAGCTTCTCGTAAGCACAAAACTCGAATTAGTGGCAGTATCTTTATAGAATCATTTTTTCTGCTATAAAGCTTATGGGAAATTCGGCTAAAATTTTGTGTACTTTATTTAGCTTCTGATCTTGAATTTGAGGCACCGCTCAAAGTTGTAGAATATCCAGACCCCATACTTAGAGCAAAGAACAAGCGGATCGAGTTGTTCGATGATAGTTTGAAGAAACTGGTAGACGAAATGTTTGACGTAATGTACAAGTAAGTGTTTGAATATCCTCGGTGTAATAAGATTGCTTTGAGCGTATATTTTCATGAATAAGGGGGAAATGAGAGATATACGTGTAATTATAGGCTTCCATACAAGTTGTAAATTGCGGAAGTATCCTGCTTTGCATTTTATTGGTGCTATTCCGTTCGACTTAGCAGTGGTGAAGCATAATTTTATACAGAGTTGGAAAGGTTATGCCACTATTACACAAGCTTTTTAGATGTGAATATATTATTCTCAACTTTTCAGTGACCTGGTACACTTGTTTTTACACTGCCGGTTTGCTTACCGGAAGTGGTGTAGTGACTAGTGTCCCTGTTAGGATGAATTTATCATGAACTTTTCCGGCTAGTACGGAGGAGTTTCTCCTCAGTTGGAATTTTGGCGGAATGGGGCGATAGACAAACTTTTATCGTCCCTTTATGTTTATTTAGACCATATGGCATGAGAGAAACAACCGAGTTTTTTATGATGCTCATGCTCCTTTTGCTTCTGTTTTCAATTGCTTTGTTCTTTCTTGTAAAGGGTGGTTCTTCTCTCTAGATTCGTCTCTTGAGTCTCACTTTTAAGACATCCCGACTCCATTTTTTATTTTCACAGTTGTACGGTCCGGTCCGACAGGGGTCTTTTGTTTATAATATATATTATCTTTTACTAATAAAAAGTTGGATTTGGCCTGGCGATTTCATAAACTATTATTTAATGCTTTTGACAATGCAAATTTTAAACTTTAAAATCTTCGTAGTTAGGTGCTTATCCATAATCGTTGTTATTTACAGGAGTGTGAACAATACTTGTTGGCTTCCTTTTCCACAGAACTGATGGTATTGGGCTTTCGGCACCTCAAGTGGGAGTTAATGTTCAACTAATGGTGTTTAATCCTGTTGGTGAACGTGGTGAAGGAGAGGAAATTGTTCTTGTGAATCCAAGAGTTTTCAAATATTCAAAGAAAACGGTGCTCTTTGATGAAGGCTGCTTATCATTCCCTGGGATTTACGCTGATGTAGAGGTATCCTTAAAGTCCCTCGACCAAATATTCAAATTATTGTCTTTCCACAAATGGTCTACTTTAATTCCCTTGGCTAACAAATTTGCTTGAGGTATTCCTCAGGTTAGTTTTACCTTGTTTTATAATCTTCAGACCAGGTGAGGAAGTTGTCTCTTTTGTATTTGCACATGCAGAGACCGGAATCTCTAAAGATTGATGCACGAGACATCAGAGGATCAAGGTTTACAGTCAACTTGTCTGGTCTTCCTGCACGAGTTTTCCAGCATGAATTTGACCATTTGCAGGTCATTTCCTTCATTCACTTTCAATTGAATCTGCACCATGTTATGTAGTCAACCCATGTTGTGTCAAACATTTCCTTCCCCTATCTTTGCCATGCTTGCATTTCTGTTGCATGTTGAGAAACAAAGTATTTTGTAGTTGCAACAGTCCTTATCTTACTGAATATGGCCAACTGCTCGAATTTTGTCTAGTTTTCAATGTCTCTTGAAATTATTTTTTAAAGAGTGCTCATGAATTTGCAGGGTGTTTTGTTCTTTGACAGAATGACTGAAGATGTTCTTGATAGCATTCGCTTTCAACTACAGGTAAGTTCCCCCTCAATCTTCAGAAATTTTCTTTTTCCAATAGGAATCAGTTATATTTTTCAGTGGATAATTGCATTTTTCACATGATATATTGAATATCTTACCCTGTGATTATGAAAAGTAGACTGTGGTCTGAGTTCAAAGTGAAAAAGGAATCATTTAATTTGCATAATTATGTTTTATGGTCTATACATCTTATATAAGTTTACCATCCTGAATATTGCTGC
This sequence comes from Datisca glomerata, assembly GCA_003255025.1. Taxonomy (NCBI): domain Eukaryota; kingdom Viridiplantae; phylum Streptophyta; class Magnoliopsida; order Cucurbitales; family Datiscaceae; genus Datisca; species Datisca glomerata. The sequence goes on along the minus strand of QANY01004429.1, from coordinate 122,488 downwards.
AAGGAACATAATTATATATGCCACATTCTATTATTTTTATGTTAGGCCTTGGAAAAGAAGTATGAGGATAAGACTGGATTACCAAGTCCTGAAAGGATAGAAACCCGCCGAGGAAAGAAGGTTGCTACTGGTTTCGGAAAATTATAACTGATGCTTACACACTGATAAATCAGGTTTCCTTGTAAAATCTTAAATTTCTAGTTCTTGCTTAGACGCAATTTCTACACATTTGTTCCCTGAGTACTTATTATGGCAAACTATTAGCTAGAAGATGGGATTTATGATTTGAAGATGGGTTTTATGATTTTCAAATTTTCTAAATTTGATTATTCTTTAATCAGGTGAGAGATGCAACATATACGGAATGCAATTAATTAAGCATGGGGATAGAGAATCAGCATTTTTAGCAGAGATCTCAGCATATGTTTCCTATTTTACATTTATTATATATCTTATATACACTTCAGTATTAAGGGATTATCTGCATTTTAAATTCAGTAAGTCTCATTTGGCACTAAACTTTGCATAAGAACATAATTCCACACTTCTAGCTAGAAAGACTTGTGTACCTCATTTTATGTTCAACGTATCAAATTTATGTAAAAATATACCTCCTCCTCGATACGGTCTGGTACCTTGAATTTTCCATAATCAGACTATCAACAGTTTTTTATAGACAATAAAAAATTAGCCAGAGACCTAATGGCTGACAACGGAGTGTGTCCGTCTTTTGTAGACTTGCAGTACCAGTTTTATTTTCTTAACAAAACACAAGCATGCTTGATTTTTGTGCATGGGAAATTAAAAAGGGACCATGAAAAAAGTAAAATGTAGATCTTCATTTCATCACATGAAAGCAGCTTAAAGCTTAATTAACAAGAGTTAGTAAAATAAGACTGAACTCCTACGTTCGGTGGCCGCCCGGATCTCAGACAACTGATTTGCGGGGTAGTCGGGGTTGTCAGCATTCCATATGCCTTCCAACAAAAGGCATCATCTGAATGATAATTTTGTTCAACAGATTTAAGTTGAATGTTTGAGAGAGACAGACCTGTGCATGGTAAATTATCACTACAACCAAAATGTATAGGTCTTGTTGTGTAGGTTCCTCTTATATTAGAATACTTGACGCCAGAAATCGCCACGGCCGATGTTTGGTTCCGGCATTTGTCCTTTTGACAATAGTATTGATCAATTATGATTGGGATTTCAACCTCAGATACTTGAATGTTTGAGAACACTATTCCTTGTACTGATCCCGAGCCTCCCTGCGTTGATACAAAACACAAACATTATGAAAATATTGTTCATCTCTATCAGTATAAAACTTAAAAGAAACAAGTATTCAACATAGTTTTTACCTGCCACGTTTTAATTCTAACACCAGTCATGGTGTTGAGCATGGTGATGTCTTGGACAAGAATGTCAGAAACACAAGCTTTGGTGTTATCAGCTCCCAATCCTCCGATGCTAATCCCATGCCCAAGTGCACAATTTATGTTCTGTATTAGTACATTTGAGCATCCTGTCTGTATCGATATACAATCATCCCCTGTCCAAGACAGACAAAGTTTTTGTAATTAAGCATTTGTTACACAAAATCTGCTAATTTAAAGCCTCTCAACCTAAGATATGTTAAATTCTCTTTCAAAGATCACTTGAAAATTGAAAGTCTGTATCATACTGAATAGAACTAAAACTTAATTAACGGAAATATCGCATGAGTTTTAGTAAAGGGGGGCTCACTTTGAGATGGTGTAGGTTGAATAAGAAAAAATGTGCCTAAAGTGTAAAGAAAGACGCTAAATTTAACAAATTTTACGCAACATGGGTTTGACGCAAAAAACAAGTATCTTCCCAATAATCCAAAAGAATAAAAAAGGTTAAAATGTAATTCAAACTCATAAATTTTGTGGTTGTCATCAATTTACACATAAAATTTCCCAGATACTCAAAGTACAGTACCTCATATGTGTAATGAGATATCTCATATTATTAAACAATTACGTGCCTCAAATGTGCAATGTCGGTGCAAAGAATGACATTGTACAGAATAATATTAGAAAGAACAAGGATCAGAAATACGAAAATTACCGCAAGCAAGATTGGATCTGAAAATGGTGACATCTCTTGAGTTCTGAAGGTGGATTCCATCAGTGTTGGGGCTGTAACCGGGGGATGAAATTATTATGTATGAAACTTGAACTGCTGTGCAGCTATCAAACTTGAGGTGGGTTTGAGGGCTGTGTTGAATTGTTATTCCTGTTACTGTCACCCCACTACTCCCATAAAACCTGACTGCCTATTTCATTCCAACATAAAATAAACCCCACCACAAACCAATTAAAACGTGACGATCCAGATCGACAATCACCCTCATAAGTCATAAACATTAGAGGAGTGTTTGAAGCTGCAAGACTATATTACCGTCGGTTTGGTGCTTGGCCTTTTTCCCCCACCACCACCTCTCTGCCACATTTAAAAAAAAAAGATCTTATCAGTTTAAACTTTAAAGAGGTAACATTATGTTTGAGAACGTACATTTTTAATTAACCTGGGATAATAATTAAAAGCGCTTTAAAGGAAAATCACTCTAAAAAAACAATAGCTCTTAAACTCAGATATAATTAGTCAATAACTAGGACGGAAATTCGTTACCGGGATACCCCACCAGATGTATCCTTGACCGTCAATGATCCCCTTGCCATGTAGTGTAATTTTCTGAACCCACTTAAATTCCAGCCATTGTAGAAGACCTGAGCCCCATGATCCCCAGCTTGTAGGAGCTATGATTTTCCCATCCAACTACACATCAATAATAACTCAAAATTAGACAGTGAACGTATCAAAATGTGTGGCAGATGGCTTAAAGAAAGACATACCTGAAAGACAATGTTTGGTTGACAATTAGGACCAGCGAAGGTGATTGGACCAACTAAAAACACAAACCCAGATGGAACTAGCATCGTTGATGCTGCCACTTTGCAAGCTGCTGCCCATGCTGCTTCAAATGCCTGTATTTTCATTTTTTTACTAGTGAAAATCTTTTAGAAAAATGCAAGATAATATTGTGGTACTCATCACTATCATGCATTAGCAATAGATATAGTTTCACATTAAGCAGTGCTAATTATTAAGAAAACTATTGATTTATGAATGTGCAGTCAAATGTCACATATGATACCACATCATAATAGCGTACCAAAGTACGGCTCATTCTTCTAGCTAACACACGTGAAATTTCTAGTATGGTTCAATCCAGTAGAATCATTATTCTACTACCAAAATAAGATCAGGAATTTCGTTTCAACTAAGTTATAAAACAAAAGACAACCCCCTTATGAAAAATGGAAATTTGACAAAAGTATCACCTCGGTATCATCTGTGTGTCCATTGCCTTTGGCACCATAACGTATCACGTTAAAGACGGACGAGTACGAACGGGTACGTTGCGGAGCTGATGAGGCTTTTGTTTGCTTGAGGTGCCTGTCTTCCTTGCCATTGCAAGTCTCAAAGTTTAAAAAAGACCAAACAAACAGAACAATTAAAACTAATTTTACACCTTCTAGCCTAAACTCACCCATAATGATTTATGGATATAGAGGAAGATAGGGATAGATGAACATGCTTCTAAGTGTGTATTTTCTAATATAGATCATATGAATACAAATAGGTTCAATTAGTTTGTATAAACCATGTTTTTGTTTTATGTAGTAGTTACCAACACGATCGGACATGACCAATGTAAGAGGAATTAAGATGAGTCAAAATTGAATTAATTAGTCAGCAGAAAGAATTTTTTATTGGTTTCAAGAGTGGGTTGGTCATGCTGTCAAGAAATTAGAAGGATGTGATTGTCATTGCCATTTAGTTCTGCTCTCCATGTTGTTAGATCATGAAGTAAAACATAAGGTGCTTTGAAGATTTCTAAGCGCCTTTTGATTTTGATAATTGAACTTTGTGCATCAAGAAAAGTTCAAAGTCTTTTTGAATTGCATTTCAGAATCTGGGTTTTGATTTTTCTTCTTCAATTTGATGATCTAAAGCGTTGCGTCCCGAAACCCAAATGTTTTTATGTTGGGAATAAAATAAAAACACATTTGTTTATTGAAGCTAAAAAATCACTCTTTTGAAGTCATTGGGGAGGAGGTAGCGGTAAATAATTCTTAAATTATATTATTAGAATATGATTATGAGAAAGTGGTGTTATTATATTGTTTCGTAGTTGTAAGGGAATTTTTGTCCATTACAGCATTCGAGTATTGAATACGAACAGAAAATGAAAAATGTTAGAGATGAAAGACAAGTAGGAGAAATTATAAGCATATAGCTTGATTGTATTCGATTGATCTCTTTTGTTTAGTTGTATGGAGGTTTATATAGGTCTTTCCCTCCTCGGCCGTTTCTATCTTTTTTCTCGATTTAATGAATAATAAATGATAAATATTTTAACCGTTTGATCAAATTGTGAGAAAGGGGAGTAACTGACACCAACCTTTATATCCCTTTAACTGACACGTTGCTCCCATTGACTTCATCTTCTCCATGTTTACATTATTTACTTATTTTCCTCTTCTTTCTGCCTCGCTGGCAATTCTCTTTACTATGGGGGAAATTTAGCCCGTACATTTGTCCATGTTTTGTATCTTCGGATGTAAGTCATTGATGCAAAAATTTCAGCTCATCATTTTGCCAAAGATTTGCTGACGTCACTTTTTTTTTATCATCATTGCCTGCCCCACGCCGCTTCACCTTTCCGCCTGTGATGATTGAGTTTCTTGGGCAAGGGGAGGCGTCTTCACCCATTCAGTTTCAGTTCAGACTCTTGTCAATGCTGTCACGACGCGTGTCCTTATTTATGCCTTTTTACTATCACATGTCGTTTCAACTTTTTATTTTTTACCCTTCAATTCTGTTGTTTGGTGTCCGTTTGAAGGAGTATTTAAAGGATTTTACTTTGTTGCTTTCCCGCGCGTTCTTTCTCTGTGTAAGTGTTCATCTTTCCTCTTCGTCTTTAAGCTTTTTGTCTAACGGCTACTGCTTTACCCCCTGTCCCTAGGGAAGTCAGTTGTTCATATTACAATGGTGACCTTGTTAGTTCTCCCCCTAACCAAGGAGTTTTAAATTTTAGGACGATGTACATAGCTCTCAGTTTTTAGTTTCCCATGTATCCCTTTTTCAGCAATGATCTTTCTCTTGCTCAGTTCACCCCAGATACCTGTAAAATTTTGCTAGGTTTTGAGTCACTGAACAGTCTATTTGGCTTAGATTTAGGACCCAATGAATTTTTTTTGTTGTACTCTCTTAGGGAGAAAAATGGACACCATTATGCTACCTCGTGTAGTGGTTTGGTCGGCGGTCCATTGATATTGGACATGCCTAAGGGTGACAAATGGTAGAATGCTGAGGCATTCCAAGTTATTCCAAGTTTTGGGTGACTGGAGAGGTGGCAATCACTCTCACATCCCTACCTTACGTATCAAATATCGTAACTAACTAGGTCAAGTTTTGTATTCACCTCAGGATTATAGTAATTATGAAAATACCTTTAAGGTGTAACAATTGGATTTAGAGCTAGATAAACAGTTTTACTGCAAACTAATTTGTTACTAGTCTACTCAACATGTTCCAGAACATGTCTAGGTCAACCGTTATAGTCTCAACTCCCATGCCCCAAGACCGGCATCCTTTAGTTTAACCTAACAATCATAGTAATCGATCTTAAAACTGTGAATAACATTCTGAACTATTTTAGAATAGTTTGTCTGGAAGACCCCTTAGTCTTTACTCTTCTTACGTTGATAATAGTTCCATGACTTGTGTAAATTATAAACACATTTTAATTAATAGAAAACGTTCATTCATTTATTATATTCAGTAATATAAAATGTCTGAGAAATAACTAAATACTCATAAATAGTTATTACACCCTAATTTATGGACATAATTTCAACAATCTTCCACTTAGACTAAAGTAGGCATGTAAAATCTCGTATCACCAAGCTCTTTAGATGACCATCAAAGTCTTTACTTCTTAAAGACTTTGTGAATGGATCTGCCAAGTTGTTGATCGTCGATATGTGTGCTACTACAACATCTTCACGCTGAACAATCTCTCTAATAAGGTGATACTTACATTTTATGAGCTTGGATCTTTTGTGGCTCCTTGGTTCCTTCGAGTTCGCTACAGCCCCATTGTTATCGTAATAAAGTATCATGGGCTTGTCCGCTTTTGGAAAAATTTCAGAGTCTTCAAGAACTTTCTAAGTCATAAAACCTCCTTAGCAGCTTCATAAGCTGCCACATATTCACCTTCCATGGTAGAATCAGCAATGCAAGATTGCTTTATACTTTTCCATATAACTGATCAACCGTTCAGGATGAACACTGATCCTGAAGTAGACTTCCTAGAATCATTATCTTCTTGAAAGTCAGAATCAATATACCCCGTCATATTAATGTCAGTACCTGAATACACAAGCATGTAGTTCCTTGTTCTCCTAAGATACTTAAGGATATGATTGATAACATTCCAATGCTCGATTCAAGGATTGGATTGGAAACGTCTCACCACGCCCACGACATAGCAAATGTCTAGCCTAGTGCAAAGCATAGCATACACGAGACTTCCTACGAATGAGGCATGAGGAATCTTTCCCATGTCTTCCTCTTCTTGAGGAGTCTTAGGACTGCTCCTTGGGGAGGCTGACTCCATGCCTGAAAGGAAAATATCCATTCTTGGAGTCTTGCATACTGAAGTGATCCATCAGCTTATCAATATAAAATATTTAAGACAGCGCCAATTGTATGTTCTTCCTATCTCGAAAGATCCGAATACCTAAGACAAATGCAGCTTCTCCAAGATTCTTCATATCAAATTACTTTGCAAGCCAAATCTTGACATTAGATAATTTTCCTACATCATTCCCAATGAGTAGAATATCATCTACGTACAAGACTAGAAAAATCACTTTCCTTTTGTGTATCAGCTTATACATACAGGGTTCATCCACTAACTATTCAAACCCAAAGTCTTGACAGTTTCATCGAATCTAATATTTCACGACTGTGACGCTTGCTTAAGTCCATAAATGGATTTCAACAGTTCATAAACCTTGTCCTCTTGGCCTTTCTCTATGAACACGTCTGTTTTAGCCATATAAATGAGTTCTTCAAGATTGCCATTCAGAAAAGCAATCTTGACTCCCATCTGCCAAATTTCATAATCGAGGACAGCAGCAATGGACATGAGGATTCAGATGGATTTAAGCATGGCTACCGGCAAGAAGGCATCCTCATAGTCTATACCTTCTTTTTGGGTGTAGTCATTAGCTATTAGCCTAGCTTTGAATGTCTCCACGTTTCCATCCGGATCTATATTTTTCTTATAGATCTATTTATACCCTATAGGTTTTACCCATTCAGGAAGATCTAAAAGTTTCTAGACTTCGTTCTAGTACATCGAATGTATCTCAACGTTCATGGCTTCTTGCTATATGTTTGCTTTAGGACCAGTCATGGCTTGTGAGTATGAGACAGGTTTATCATGATCCTTATCTGAGACTGTGTTAAGACATCTCCATAAGACATGTACCTGTCAGGCTGTCTCACAACCCTCCCACTACGTCGAGGCTCCATAGGCTCTCGCTTTAGCTATGATTCTTCCATTATTGAATTAGAAGCACTTCCTAATTGGGGAGTCAGTGTCATCCCACTTAATAATTCCTCTAGCACAAGAGTACTTCTCGGCTTCACACTTCTTATATAGCTTTCTTCAAGAATACGTGCATCCATGCTTACGAATGTTGTCTTGTCAGTCAGACTATAAAAGACATACATCTTCGTTCTTTTGGGATATCCTATAAACATGCATAATTCTGATCGACTAGCCAACTTTCTTGTCTTTTGTTTCAAAACATGTGCTGGGAACCCTCATATTCTAAAGTGGTTAACGGATGACTTTTGTCCATTCCATCTTTCATATGGCATGCCAGACACCATCTTCGACGGAACTTGATTCAGAATGTATGCTGCTATTTCCAAGGCATATCCCTAGAACGAATCTAGAAGGGATGAGTGACTCATCATGGATCTAACCATATCCATCAGAGTTCGATTCATTCTCTCTGACACACCATTCTGTTCTGGAGTGTCAGGTGCTATAAGCTGAAAAATAATGCCTTCTTCCTTAAGAAAGTCTTCAAATTCTCCTAGAAAGTACTCTCCACCACGATCAAATCATAGTGTTTTGATTTATTTCTCTAATTATTTTTCTACCATAGCTTTATACTCTTTGAACTTTTCAAAGGTTTCAGACTTTTGGTGCATTAGATAAACATGTCCAAAATGTGAGTAGTCATTAGTGAAGGTTATAAAGTATTCATAACCTCCTCTTGCTTGGATATTCAATGGCCCACATACATCATTATGTACGAGTTTGAGCCATTGAGTGGCTCTTTCACCCTTCCCTGAAAATGGTCTCTTAGTAATTTTTTCTTCTATACAGGATTCATAGGTGGGTAGTAATCCCACACTTAAAGTTTGCAATGGACCATCATTTGCAAGTGTTTTAATCATGTCCAGGCTAATGTGACCAAGACATAAGTGCCACAAATAGGTTAGATCGGTTGAGTCAGACTTCAACCTTTTACTGTCCCTTCGTAAATCAGTATTTATTTCAGTGTCACATATCATTGCAACTATTATTTTTACGTAAAATAATTTATTTATCAAACATGCAGTAGTAATTAAGTCATCATTTCTAAAAATATCAGTATCTTTATCAATGAAATTTAAACTGAATCCTTGCTCAATTAAACTAGCTACTGAAATAATGTTCTTCTAATAAACCGGGATATAATAAACATCACGTAAAACCATAAAAATGTATATGACAATTTAATAGTTCTCATAGATACGGCCGATAATAGTGCTCCATTTTTCCAACGGAAGTTAAACTCGCTCTCGTCAAGCCTTTTGATTTCCCTGAACCCCTACAGGGAACAACATATATGGTTAGTGGTTGTAGAGTTTACAATTCATGAAAAAGTAGAGTCAGCAACATAACAGGCTTCAATAACAAGTACTATACATTTAGATCTCAACTCCTTGAGATAGTCTGAACAATTGTGTTTCCAATGGTCAGCTACTCCACAATGATGACATTTGTCTTTTTACTTATCCACTTTTGCAGTACATTTACCCTTCGTAGCTTTCAGGTTCTTCTTCTTAGCCTTCTTCGGACCTCTCATGTGTTTCTTTTTTACGCCAGAAGTGGAAGGCTTGCTTTCAGTAAAGTTTGCCTCTCCAGTCTTCCTCTTGCCCTTCAGAAACATGGTCTTAGTAGCTTGTAGTTCCTTCATCAGCTTAGGAAGTGAGTACCTCAATTTATTTCTCAAATAATTAAGTTCGAAGTTCTCAAAAGTGTCATGCAGAGTCTCAAGGGATCATATTAACTTGTGTCTCGCCATCTACCTTAGCACCCATGATCTCCATCTCATTTAGATAACTAATGATCAGCATCATATGTTCTCTGACAAGAGTTCCAGATTTCATCCTACAGTTTATGAAGTTTTGCACAGTACTCTGTTTGGCTCAATGAACCTTATCTCTGAACATTTCGGTGATCTTCAAAATTATATCAGCGGCAATTTCCATGTTTTGATTCTGTTGTTGCAAAACATTGCTAATAAAAGCCAAAAAGCATAAGCATTTTTTCCCTCTTGAGTCGATTCAGCAATAGGCTCAAGGGGACACGGGTGAGTGAACACAAACTTGTGTTTTCCTACCGTCAGTACGATATCATGATAACATTTTCAATCCACGTAATTTTTACCAGTATGTTTATTCGCGTTTAAGATAGTCGAGAATGGAGGTTGCGACATGATTATTGAAAAGAATAAATAAAGTGATGTAAAAATACTCAATTATTTAGGAAAGTATGATTCATGATGAAAATACTTAAAATTTTAAAAAACTAATAAAAAATATTTCTCTCATGTTACGATAAACAACGATAGCTTGTCTCATCTAAGGACAACTCCCAAGCTACCTCATATCGCAATGAGACTCCTCTCGTTTGGTTAGCACTTCTCAAGATGTCACTATATCTAGCTTAACCAATCACCAATGATTTTGGTCACCTTAGCCCCATTGACTAGCCCCTATGAGAGATTCTAATGTGCTTCGGTCTAAGTGTTTAACCAACACTTTGACTTGAATGATTGCCATATTAACAGTCCGTCTAGGGACGATCCTGCCTCACCACTTCCTTTACAAACTTTAGCTTCTTAAGCAATTCGATAACTCAAAGCGACATGGTTCTTAAGTTTTTCCCATTGAAGAGAGGACTGCTAGGGCAGCTCTAAACCATTCCTCATGCAACGATCAAGTTTACATTGGGGAACCCTAGGAATGTTTCAACGTAAACGACTCTCCTACTTAGTTTTTGGAAAATGGATTTTCATTGTTTTTTCAAAATTTATAACTCTTCATTAATTTAGAAAAAAAAAGTTTCAAAAATTATAAACTTTTAAAAAAATTAAATCCCAATTTAAAATTTATAACTTTTATAAAATTCTCATTGTATTTAATTTATAACCTATTATAAATTAAACTACAATGATGCATGTACATGCTACATGGCATTTTAATATTGACATATCCTTATTTATATATGGCATGTTAAATGATGATGCAAGATTAATAATAAATCATCCATTCAAAATTAACCTCCATGTCGGCTCATTTCTAATTATAACCTAAAAAGAATAACAAATAAAGTATAATTAATTCAAATACGAGTCTTCATGGCGACTGTAATAGTCTCCTTGTCCTTTAGGAAGTTCCAATAATATCGTAACTCTTTCCAATAGTGCAGTCTCAATTTCAAAATTTAAAATTTTGATTAATGAAAATTATTTTCCCAATTAAATAACCCCTTTAAAATCTTTTAAAAATTTACAAAAAAAAAGATAAATAGATAATTATCTTTTAAATTCAAAACTCAAAGGATAAAGTACATAAAATGGATAATTATCATTTTGAATTCAAAATCTAAAAGATAAAAGGATAAAATAGATAATTATCTTTTAAATTCAAAATTTAAATGATAAATAATAAAATTAGATAATTATCTTTTGAATCTTAATTATCTTTTATCCGAGTAAAATCTTAAATTCAAAATTCAAAGTTTTAAAGATAAAATATGATATTAGGGTTTTTGAGAAACATCATAGGATTTTCTTAACGCTAATTGTTATCGCTTATGATTTTACAAACCCTAGTCACACATAGGGCACGGTAGTGGACAGCAAGAGGCGGCGCGACATGGTGGCAGCGGCAGCAACGGCGTCCGGTGGGGCAACGGTGACTTTTCGAGGCTGCTACATATTACATGGAATTTAAAAAAATACAAATTTTGCAAGGAAATAAATTACATAAAATCTTATGCCTCAATTTTGGCCTACATCAATTCTATAATTGAAAAACAAAACGCCTAGAGCCAATAGATAGAGATCCATTCATAAAACACATTCAAAATAATTTTGAATCTACCATACAAAAATATGCCAATATCACAACATCCAACTATACCTACGTTTAATCACAGATTATGCATGAAATCAAGGCTCTGATACCAATGTTGTATAGGGTTTGAAAATTTGAGGAAAAATCATTGAACCACGAATGGTTCGTGGGCGGAATGTAAAATTTTTTTACATAAACCAATTTAATCATACTAAATATTAAAACCATACATCCGATTATGCATACAAAGTTAAACGTATTCAAAAGAGGTAGAAATGATTTATACCTTTTTATTGTATTGGAGACTTTCTGAATTGGTAGAATCCTTATTAAATGTTTCACGTTCTTCGATCTTCAAATCCAAGAACTTCAATTAGTTTTTGCACCAACAACCACTCGTTGGATTCAAAAGTATATCTCGCAATGACGTCGTTATGAACTAAGTGCGGGCTCTCAAAACAACTGAGAAAGAAAACTCAATTTTTTTCTCTTTCACAGGTGATTTCGGCGGCAACAGTAGGAGGGGGAGAGAGAAACTTTTTTTTTCTCTATGTGATTAGGGTTGTGTCAACACACTTAGCTTAAGGAGGCAACCCTAATGCCATCCCTTATATAATAAATTTTAGAATTTGCACATATACCCCTATATGCCAAATTTCTAAAATTTAACCCAAATACATATGTAATTGCCTAAAATTATATTCCCCGTTAAAGACAATATTGTGTCTAAATTCATCAACCTAAAATTGATAAATTTAAATTGATCTCCATCAATTAATTAATTTCTCTTATTTTTTTAATTATCCAATAATTAGAAATAACAAATTAATTAATTTGAACATCAATTAATTGATTTTCACTAATTAAGTGACAACACTCATAACACATAGGTTCAGAAAATACACCTTGACTCGAAACACATTTTGGTCCAACTGATATTGTTTCTTCTATTCTTGCCTCATGAGCTACTCTTAAAACCAAATAGACTCACATGAATAAAGCTATAGAATTCAAATATCCAGCGAATTTATCTCTATAAATTTTTGACCTATTTAATCCTGACATCGTACGACTCCACTATAGGTTCGATGTCGAATCAACTATCGATTCATGCGCGCTAGATTTTCTGTTGGTGCAAATAAACTCTTTTATTTCACGGTCCACAAAATATTTTAACATATTACCCTTCGTGAATATCAGTAACAAGAGTAAGATGTAAAATTATCATTTTACCCTTCTTGTTACCTTAACTCATTTATTGACCGTGAATAAGAAAGTCATAATAGTGAATTGTCTCATACAATTCCCCATGTCTTATTCAATTATACATTTCATCGAGTATCTGGTCAAGTTAATTTATTCACACACTCATCAATAAAGCATGAGGTGATATTGTTACATTTTGTAATCTAACCATGAATTTTCATATCTGTGAATCACGCAACTCCAACATAGTTAAATCACGATCCTAATAGCCGAGGTACTATCCGACAATTCAAACTCACTCATTTGACATATCAAAGATCGTAACTAACTAGGTCAAGTTTCATATTCATCTCAGGATGAAGGTAATTATAAAAATACCCTTAAGTGTAACAATTAGATTTAGAGCTAGATAAACGGTTTTACTCCAAACTAATTTGTTACTTGTCTATTCAACATGTTCCACAATATATGTAGATCAACCGTTAGAGTCTCCACTCTAATGCCCCAAGACCGACATCCTTTGGTTCAACTCAACAGTCGTAATCAGACTCGATTGCCTAGTCGATCCTAAGACTGCGAATAACATTCTGAACTATTTCAGAAGAGTTTGTCTGGATGATCCCACAATCTTTACTCTTCTTATGTTGACAATAGTTCCAAGACTAGAGTAAATTATAAACACACTTTAATTAATAGAAAAACTTTCATTCATTCATTAAATTCAGTAATACAAAATGTCTGAGAAATAACTAAAAACTCATAAATAGTTGTTACACCCTACTTTATGGATATAATTCCAACATTATCAACCTTCGTTGGATTCTTTTTCCTTCGGGCAATGACCTTGAATTCCTTTCAAGGTAAATTTAGTGGTTAATTACTAGTTTTCTAATCAAATTATGAGCCACCTCCAATGCTCAGTTACCTCTGATCAGCTGGCTGAGGAGCTAGTTGAAGATCTTCTAAAAGGCATTAATTATTGCCTTCTTCAGGTAACTGCTTTTATTTAATATCCTTTTATTTTGGTTTACTCCTTTCATGTTAACTTGACTTTTTCTACTTTAGGCTGCATTGTATCACAATGCTCTGGCTGCCAAGCACAACAACATTGGTGGTCAAATGGTTATACACGAGCAAGAAGTGTTTACCTCAAACGTCAGCTGGCTGCCAAAGATGTTGAGATCGGCGAGCTGAAGAGCGAGTCTGAAGATGCGAGGCTTCAGATTGAAGAACTGCGGGCTGAGATTGACATATGCATCCAAGAGACCACTCGGGTGTGTACTGGGCAGTTTGAAGCTTCTGCTATTGAGGCCTTGTAGAAGAAAGAGGAAGAATAACCCAAAAAGTTTCTTCCTTCTAATGATAAGAACGCCAAAGAAAATATTTCTCTTGCCCTAGAATGTGTCACTAATCCCATTACTAAGAAGGTTGTCACTGAGGTAGTCTGTAGGCCTCATAACTTTTCAGCTGATCACATTCAGATTGATTAGTTTTTCCCTACTTTCATGTAATCTCTTTTCTTACTTTTCCTTGTAAACTTTCCTCTTTGTGGATGAATGAAATATCTTTTACTTTTCTCTTCCGAGTCTTCCATGATGAATAATTTGCCTTAGAATTATTCTTGAGTTTTTAGGTAGAAACTTCATGCTTTGCTTTATATCTCTTTCATTTAAGTATCGTCTTTGGTGGACTTAACATTTTTTCTTGCTTTGTGTCTAAATATCCGCTTGGCACACAGAGACTTTGTGTCTAAGTATTCGCTTGGCACACTTATATTTTTTTTTCATGTTTTGTGTCTAAGCGGCCGCTTGGCACACTAACACTTTTTCCTTATTTTTATGTCTAAGTGGTGCTTGACACACTAAGTCTTTTTCCTATTTTGTATCTAAGCGGCCACTTGGCACACTTAGACTTTTTTCCTTAGTGCATTCTTCTTTCATGGAGCTTTAGCTTAGTCATCATAAATAATTATAAAGAAAAAAACACAAATTCCACATGGAAAACCCTTTAACAAAAAAAAAACATGGAGTATAGATGTTCTCATTAAAATAATCAATAAGTCAGTTTACACATAGTATTTTCTCAAATGAAAAGCATTCCAAGGTTTGGGGAGATCAATACCTTCTTCATTGGTTAGCCAGTATGATCATTTTCCTCCAACTACTCGGATGATGAATAGTCCCTCCCAATTTGGTCCCATCTTTCCAGCATCTACTTGCATAATTCTTCTGAGGACTAAGTCTTCATGTTGGAATAATCTTTTTTTCATCTATTTTGAGAAGTAAGCTCGCCTTCATTGGTTGTAATTGCCTAATCTAATCACAGCTACTTCTCTTCTTTCCTCTAACAAATCCAACTATTTTTCTAATAGTTGAGAATTTTCTTCTTGACTGATTTCTAATGTTGTGATTGGGCATCCAATCTCAGTTGCAATAATTGCCTCTGTTCCAAATGCTAATACAAATGATGTTTGTCCGGTTGATCCCCTTGGGGTTGTTCGATAGGCCCAAAGGACTGAAGACCGTGCTTCAACCCGCTTCCCTTTTGCCAATTCCAATCTTTTCTTCAATCCTTCAACGATGGTTTGGTTGGATCTTTTTACCAACTTGTTTCCTTGCGGATAGTATGAATTCGAATGTAGGGATTTAATTTTCAGTCCGTTGCAGAAATATTTGATCACTTTTCTAGTAAATTGCGTCTCATTATCCGAGATTATTACTTTGGGAATTCCAAATCAGCATATAATATCTTTCGATAAAAAGCTTTTAACCTCTTCTTCTCATACCCTGGCTAATAGAGTCATTTCTTGAAATAGAACCTTCTTCTCTGCTGGAACCATTAGCAATGGTCCAACTATATCAAGTCTCCATTACATGAAAGGCCAGGGAATGATTAAGGTCTATAGTGGTTTTGGAGCCATTCGTGGGAGAGGAGCAAACTTTTGATACTTATCACATTTCTTTGTGTATTGCTTCGTGTCTGCTTGGATTTTGGGCTAGTAGTAGCCTTCATTCAAAATTTTATGTGCCATGGATCTCCACCATATATGCTCCATGCAGATTCCTTCGTGGATTTCTCCCATGACAAGGTTGGCTTCAATTGGGTTTAGACATCTTTGATAGGGACTTGAAAATGATATTCGATAGAGTTTGTCATTAATCAATGTATATATGACTACATGTTGACTTAACTTGCGCGCTTCTTGTCTATCTTCAGGAAGTTTATCGCTTTTAAGGTATTGAACTATTGGGTCCATCCAACTCGGTTCGACGAATTCAGTATTGTAAAATTTTACTTGTCCGTCTAAACTTAGGGATTCCAAGAACTCCGCTGGAATATTTCTCCTTCCCAAACGGTTGAAGGATGATCATAGCATTGCTAAGGCATTTGCTTGAGAATTTTCTCCTCTGCGGATTTTCTTTACGTTGTATTTTTCTTATTGCTCCAATAATTGTTTTGCATACTGGAGGTATTTTGACATTTTCGTATCCTTAGTGGCATAAGTTCCTACATTAGTTAGCAACGAATTGTGAATCATAATAAATATTTATTTTTCTTACCTCGATCTCTGTTGCGAGGTAGATTCTGACGATCAATGCTTCATACTCCGCTTTGTTGTTCGAGGTGTTGAAGCCAAATGATATTGATTGTTCAATGACTTCTCCATGTGGAGTATGTAGTATCAAATCTGCACCTGATCCCCCTCGTCTTTTAGCGGATCAACTTCTTGGGACATAGATTATTTCATATTGTCTGAGCTCTACTGCCTTTGGCCAATCTACCAGTCAGATCTGCTGAGTGTAGAATTCTTCAGATAGGAAATTTTGTTGGTACTACTATGTGTTGGAGTATGTCCATAAAGTAACGTGTAATAAATATTTATTTATATTTAGTTATTTCTCATACATTTGTATTACTGATTTTTATAAATAAATTGAAAGTTTTATTTTAAATTAAAGCGTGTTTAGAAATTACTCAAGTCCTCGAACTATTGTCAACGAAAGAATAGTGAAAACAGAAGTGTCTCCAGACGAACTCTTCTAAAATAGTTCAGAACGATATTCACGGTGTTAGGATCGAATGGACAATCGAATTCGCTTACGACTATTAGGTTGAACCATTAGATGTCAGTCTTGGAGCATAAGAGTGGAGACTCAAATGGTTAACCTAGACATGTTATGAACATATTGAATAGACCGGTAACAAATTAGTTTAGAGCCCAAAACTGTTTACCTAGCTCTAAATCTAATTATTACACTTTAAGAGTATTTTTATAATTACCTTAATACTGAGGTGAATATGTAACTTGACTTGGTTAGTTGCAATACTTGATATGTCAAATGATTGAGTTCGAATTGGCGGGCAATATCTCGACTGTTGGGATTGTAATTTAATTAAGTAGTGGAGTCGTACGATGTCAAGATGAAATAGGTCTGAAATTTATGGAGATAAATTCGTCGGGTATTTGAATCTTAAGCTTTGTTCATGTGGGTCCATTCGGTATTAGAAATTTCTTAGAGAACAGGAATAGAAAAATGAACTAAGTTGGACCAAAATGTGTTTTGGTGTCAAGGCATATTTCCCACACCTATATGTGATAGGTGATGTCACTTAAGTTAGTTAAGTATAATTATTGTATTGAATTAATTATTTATTATTAGATAATTATAATATAATTAGTTAAATAAAATTAATTAATTAATTAATTGATAATCATCAATTATATTTATCAATCAGATTGATAAATTTTGATACAACTAAAACTCTAGGAGATCATGTAATTTTCAGAAATAATAGATAATTAGGGGAATTTTTAGAAATTTATCGTATACGGGTATATTTGTAAACACCAAAAATTACTTTTTGATGAATATCTAATAGTAATTTGATTGCAAAGAAATAACAAGTATTAGATACAGTTGTTATCAACACACAAAAAGAGAGAAAAACATTTTCTCCACTTGTCGCTGAAATTAATCTGAAGAAGGAAGATTTGATTTTTTTTTTCTTCTATCGTTTTGAGAGCCCAAACTCAAATTTCTACGTAAAATTCTTCTAAGATATATTTCTAAAATTAATGGGTGGTTGTTGGTGGACTAATTCGGAAATCGTTCGTGGAAGATCAAGTTTGTGATTTTGATCTTAAAGCTTGAAGAACACGAAGAACGCTTGAGGGAGTTCCACCAATTCAGAAATTCACCGATACAAAGTAAAGGTGAAAAATTATTTTCCCCAAACCTATTCTTGCTGATGAAGTAAATTGACTTCTGTGAATTTCCTTCTTCTCTGACTAGTGTTGCGCTAACAGCTACTTCTGAAACTGACAAATATAAGTATAATGTGTCTCATGGTTCTGACAGGATTGGCGGCGAGGCCAAATATTCTTTAACAACTTTGAAAGTCGCTTCGTAATCTTTGTACCACCTTTGAGTTTAATTTTTCCTAATCTTTACAAATAAGGGTTTACATTTATCTATTAACTTTTCTAGGAATCTTCCTATGTCCGCTAACTTTCCCATAAGACTTTGCAATATGTCTGAGGAACTTTACGATAAGGGTGGTCGGGGTCTCCATCTCTATGATTGTTTTTACCTATTCTGGATTGACCTCTATTCCTCTTTACGATACCATATGTCCGAGGAACTTTCATGCTTTAGCTCTGATTGTGTATTTTTCAGGGTTCAGCTTCATGCTGTATTTCCTTAACTCTGAAACAGTTTCTTCTAAATGTTTTACATGGTCTTGGCGGTTAACAGACATGACTAACATATCGTCTATGTAAACCTCCATCGTTCGCCTAATTTGATTTTTGAATATATGATTTACTAGCTGATGGTATGTTGCCCCTGCATTTTTAATCGAAGTGACATTAGTTTATAACAATAAATACCTTGATCAGTTATGAAGGAAGTCTTCTGCTAATTTGGCGGATACATCTTCAGTTGGTTATACTCGGAGAATGCATCCATGAAGCTCAGCAGCTCATGTCCCGCCGTTGCGTCAATCATTCGATCGATACATGGAAGCGGATAATTATCTTTAGGGCAAGCTTTATTCAGATCTGTGAAGTCCACACAGACCCTCCATTTTCCATTCTTTTTATTCATTTTCCATTATTTTTATTCACTAACACCACATTGGACAGCTATTCTGAATCGTGCTTTAGTTAATCGATTGACCTCTTCTTTGATTACCTTTTCTACTTTCCAGAGCAAAGACTTGCCTCTTCGTTTATTCCAGGTATATATGTTGGGGTTTCCACAAACATTTGTTGTTCCTGTGATGAGAATGTGGCCCCTATTTTAGTCACCTTCATCCCATGATTAAGTTTCACATCTACCAGTTCTTTTGCTGCTTCATATCTTAGAGCTTCAGTTTTGAAAAGCTAATTAGGTGTTTTTAATTGATATTGTTGCTGACTTTTTGGCCTTTTCCCAGCTACTTTTCTGACGGCATCGAGCGCAATTACCGTACAACATCGAGCCACCACTTGGTCTCCACTACTCATTTTTATTCCATTAGGTGTTCCTTCCGAATAAGTTACTTCTCCGTTGAACCCCACTAGAGGTCCCCCCCCCCCCGAATTTTGTAATTTTGGCACTTTGATCCCCATTTTGTCCATGGCAGTACGGCAAAGGACCTTTGGGGCACTTCCATTGTCTATCAATACTCTTCTTAACATGTAATTTTTATCTTGGACTGATATTACTAGGGCGTCGTTGTGACTTTCTAGGATGCGTACATCTTTCTTGCCATTAAAAGTGTTTGGAGTCTCTTCAGAAGAATTTTCACTTCTATCTTATGTCGTTGTTATCTCCTTACAATATTATTTTCTTTCTCTTCAGCTTATTCCGTCAACTCTATTATGGTATCCACTATACGCAATGGTTATGCAGCCTTCCTTAGCTCCTCGTTCCTTTCTTCTTGCTTGTGGTCTGACTTAGTAACGTACTGATGGAGGTGTCCTCTGTTGATGAGCTCTTCAATAAAATCTTTTAACTGATAACAATCTTTAGTCATGTGCCCATAACTTTTATGGAATAAGCAAAATTTGTACTTGTCTTTCTCTATAGGTTCTTTTCTCATTGGTGGTGCCCTCTTCAGCCATGGTTCATCTTTTATTGCCTAGAAGATTTGGTTGACCGGGATGGTGAGTGAAGTATATTTTCTTTCTCTTTGAACAAACCGACCATGTCCCCTCGATCTTTTTTCTTGTCGGTTTTCATTAAGTTTGTCTTTACCTCCGGAAGCTTCGCCTTTCGTTTAACACTTAAGGTAGACATCACAGCTAGCTGTTCTGATAATCGTGTCATACTCGGGTTCTTACTTCCTTAAGATTTATATACGTCTTAGCTCTGAGGAACGCTTCTATCATGGTCAACAGCCTCTCTTTGGACAAGTATTTGAATAATGAAGACTGGGAGTCTAAGCCTCTTCGGAATGCGAACTGAGCCACACGGTCGTCGTAATTCTCTACGTTTCCTATTTCTTCTTTAAACCTTTGAGTGTATTCTTACAACGATTCTCCTTTCTTTATTGAGATTGTTAAGATATACTATGAATCCTTGGTAACAAACCGGTAGGTTGTATACTGTTTCAAAAAGACATAAAACATAACAAAAAAGGAGGGAGAGAATGATACTATTTTAACCCATTGACGTTGAGGCTTGTCGGGAACATTCTGCACATGAGCGCATCTTCATGTTGGTAGAACATCATCATCTGTGGGAATCACCTCAAATGCTCTACTCGATCCGTCTTCCCTGCATAATATTTGAATTTTGGGGGCGTGAATTTTTTGGGTATTGGTGTTGACAGGATCTCTTTAGTCAACAGAGTTTAGGTAAGAGACTCCAGGTCCGCTACTGTGGTGGTGCCCAACATCTTGACTTCTGCCATTTTTCTATCAAGCATCTTTTCTATATCATGTTCATTTAATCCGTCTTCGACCCCTTAGACCCATGCCGCTATGTTTTCTTTGCTTTTCAATTGTTCCTCACCTTCTACATTGTGTTCATCATTATTTCCTTGATTGAGTCCAACATTTTTCTTGAATGTCACATCTTGTGTTTCATTTACTTCTTCACGATGTGACTCGCTCACTTCGATTCACGTTTGTCGGACCTCTCATGGCAAGGTAGTAACTTGATCTTGTAGCAGATGAATGGTCGTATTTAAAGCTTCAACATTTTGATTTTCCAATTTCGTGATCCTTTTGAGAATGGTTTCAAGAATTTCCGGACATCATGATTTCTTTGTTCGGTATTATTTCTGCTTTGACTGTCACGAGCTACACTGGATCTGGTTCTCGACATTCTTGAAGCTTTGTAAGTTGATTTTTCTTTAGTGTCTTCAGCTCTCAATGAAAGCACCAATCTGTAAGGGAATTTTTTGTCCCTTACGGTATTTGAATATTGAGTACGAATAGAAAATGAAAAATGTTAGAGATGAAAGACAAATAGGATAAATTATAAGCTTATAGCTTGATTGTATTCGATTGATCTCTTTTGTTTAGTACATATGGAAGTTTATATAGGTTTTTCCCTCTTCGACCGTCTCTATCTATTTCCTAGATTTAATGAATAATAAATGATAAATATCATAATCTTTTGATCAAATCGTGGGACGAGGGGAGTAACTGATGCCAATCTTTATATCCCTTTAACTGACACGTTGCTCCCATTGACTTCATCTTCTCCACGTTTACATTCTTTACTTCCTTTCCTCGTCTTTCTACCGTGTTGGCAATTCTCTTCATTATGGGAGAAATTTGCCATATATATATGTGTGTGTGTGTTATAAATTCTACCAGAATTGTAAGATGCTACCAATTTGAGTCCATGGTTGCAAGGCGTAGTGCTTACTAGTTAATTGTGGTGTCAGCATCTTGTCGATGATGGATAGCTTTATTATAACTAGTTTTTGAGAAATGTGTTACACGTGAATATAAATTTTGTAAATATTATTACCATATATAAACTTATTTTTTCCTTCATATATGTGTTTTAATTATGAGGTTAATTTAAAAAGTGTATATGAAATTTGTCTAATATGTAAACTAATGCATTTTACTCAATTTTAATTGTAAATTATTTCTCTTTTATCAAATTTATTTCAGGATTTTTTTTCTTCCATTCACTATGTATTATTGTTATATACTATGTGTTATATTAATACAATTAATCATAATACATATTTACTATAATTTCTATTATAAAATGTAATGTTAAAAGATTAATTAAGTATCTAACGTGATATAAAAGACAATGTCCATTGATTATATACTATGTGTTATACTAATACAATTAAGATTCACTATGTATTATTGTTATATACTATGTGTTATATTAATACAATTAATCATAATATATATTTACTATAATTTCTATTGTAAAATGTGATGTTAAAAGATTAATTAAGTATGTAACGTGATATAAAAGACAATGTCCATTGATTAATTAATTAATTAAAAACTTAATTATTATGATGTCATTTAATACTAAGTTTAGAGATAATTTAGAAAGTTTAATAATAATGTGAGGATAAAGTTAATTAAAAATGTAATTATTATGATGTCATTTAATACTAAGTTTAGAGATAATTTAGAAAGTTTAATAATAATGTGAAGATAAAGTTGTCCAAAAATATTATATATATATATATAAGATAAGTAGTTATAGATATAGAGTTTTTTTATTCCTTCCGCTAAATGAAATTTTCTTTTTTATTTTGATTTCTAATGCTCATTAGATTAGCATACCCACAAAATGACAATAAAATAATATTAACTAAAAAATATTAGGTTAATTTAAGACTTTTTATTTCTTATAATTAGTCTTTTAAGATTTACGAATAAAAATGACAATAAATAAATCTTAACTAACTAAGACTTATGTTTTGCTTAAAACTAACCTTTTTAAGATTTTAAATTAAAAATGAGGAGAAAACGTCTTTAAAGATGATAGTTAAATACAGTAGTTAAAAATACTTTCATATGAACAATAGAGATAATATATACAAACTAGTTAAAAAAACTTTTCATATGAATAATTGAGATAATTAATACATTGTAAGGATAATGTATGAAATTTTAAAAAACATTAGTAGTATTGTCCAAAAATACTTCTTATAATAGTTTATAGGAAAGGTTATATATTTGTTTGCAACTTTTTCATATTACTCTTGAACTTAAAACATGTTGATGAAAGAATAAGGGTTATTTTGGTAAAGCATGGTTATAAAGATTGCTAAACTTTAAATACCTACTTTTGGGGGTTTCATATTACCATAAATTAGGAGATGTGTATGGTCTGTTCAGCCCAGTTTTTAGCATAAAAATTAGAGTGAACTGAAATTCACGATCTTGTTAAAATGAGGATCAAACTTACCAATTATGTGCAGATAAACATACCTCACCTAACCCTTAAAAAATTGGTTGGTTCGGTCGGGTTTTAGGTTCCACCAAGAATTTTTATTTCTATTTTTCAAGAGGTCCACAAATGAATTTAATCATATATATTTCAAAAAATTTTAAGTTTTTTTTATATATTATAATAAAAACTCACAATTTAAATCACAACTTGTAAATTAAAATTGAAGAGGGGTGAGAGAAACGTAAAATGAGATAAATCTGAGAAATAAGAAATAAGAAAAATGTGAGAAAATAAATATGATATATATAAATATATCGTTATTGATACTTCCCAACCATCAATTACGCAATGACAAGTGTAATGCCACATTAGGGAGCTCCCGACATCAAAGAAGGAGTAGAATCAACCTTATCTCGCTAGTCTCTATGGAACTCAGGACGTACAGGCCCGAGCACATGAAAGGACAGAGATGGGGTGCATAAAGAAAGCTCAGACAACCAGAAGCACAAGGCCATTATTACTCGCCAAAAGTAGCACACACACAAGTCTAATCGCCATGACATGATGTTAGGGGATAGGTTCCATCCGATCATTTCAACATTTAATGTTGAACAATTTATGTTAGGGTCGCCTCCTTCTTGTCCAATCGAAGACCGGCATCGTGTCTTGTGAGATTTCCCCAATACGCCTCCGAGAGACTATTCGACATGCTTCCTCCCACCCGGAGACTCATGTATAAATACATCTACCAAGAAACATAAGAGTTATGCATTATCTCCTCTAAGAAAATTATGCCAAAATTTCTCTAGCATAATGACTTGGGCATCAGAGGCTCTTCGACGAGGAAACCACCCCCGATTATCTTCACCTTAGATTTATTTATCAATGTTGTGCAGGTTCCGACCCGAGAGGACCCTTACGTGGAGAGGAGCTTGCATGCCATCTCACTGTTGAGATTTTTGGTAACAACAGTTGGCGCCGTCTATGAGGAATGACGATAAAGTCATTCATATTCAAAGCAATTGAATCCCTCTCTCTCTCTCTCATAAACGGAGGATGATTTTGGCATCCTACACGGACGAAGTCCAGGATGAGAGGGAGGATTCACTCCCCCCCCCCCCCCCCNNNCCCCCCCCCCCCCCCCCCGATACGGCCGGAGGAGAACCTTTTACCATCATAATGATTACATTATGAAGGAAAAAGGATGTGGTAGTTGTAACCTATGACGTAACCAGGACAAGGAGGAAAGGCATGTGAGTCACCACTCAAGCCATAACTTTTTAATTCTCCATCGCCCTCGAAGTCTTCACGCACTCGAGGAACCCTAGGGGAAAACTACCTAGGAAAGGGTGGGACTACCTCCTAACTCGGAGAGAGTGAGGAAACCGAGACCAAAATGAGACTAGGTTATGGATGGTGAAGCATTCCTTTTGTAAGGTTCTTGTTGGAGCCACACCCAAAAGATGAAAGAAGAGAACAAAGCCGTCGGAGAGCGAATAAAGGCAAAGATCCCCGAAGGGTCCTCCGGGGGGAAGTATGTGAGCAGCTGCAAAAGATGGAGCAAAATATTAGTGGGACACCCTCCAACCTACTCCTTGGTGCCTTGTTTTGGCCACCAATAATTTTGCAAAGGCTCCAACACAAGCGGGGAAAAACCATGCTACGTGGATAGACGGGCCCATGATCATTTCCAGTTGAAATGCAGAGCCTTACATCAGGCCTCCCCCACATATTGAAATACGAGTCTGGTTTAGACAACTCCCCCATATCTCACCTCGGGTGAAACGGAAGGACGAAGGTCAGGTCAAAATTGGTATATATGCTCAAGTGCCTAACTAGGACATGAAGCCCCAATGAAAGGGTAAGGACTGTTACAATGCCCCCTACTTTGGTTTTTTGTAAGATCGGGCTTTTCCACGGGACCCCAACACATGGGCATGATCCTCCCAAGCCTCTGCATGAAGTGACCGAACCAATAGGAAAGGAGCTCGTAATCGATGTACCACCCAAAGAGCAACCCTGGAAGAAATCTTAATGGTCGGAATTGTCAGCCGTAACCCACCCAGGAAAATGGAGAGGAAGAATCGGATAAACCCATAACAATGTGTCGAGCTCAAGGGATCCCGTCGCTAAGCTAAAGATGAAGCTCGGAAAGAGAGACGCTCCTACAAAAAATGAAAGGCAGATGTTTAGGAAACAAAAGCTCGGTTGTCTTTGGACCTCCACCCCAGTGTAACGGATGACAAAGATCATATACTTATAGACATTGGTCAGATAAGAGGTCTCATTCTTCTACTCAAATAATCTTCTTGTTTAGGATTAACCTCTTGTAAGGTCTTTTTTTAGCGAATCTACTATGGAAAAATGGAACATGTTGTATAAATATTTGCTAATGATTTTCTAGCTATCCTACAAGTCTCCAAGGATTAACTCATCTACGATGTGTGACAGAGGATTAAAAAGTGAGGATTGGCACGGTGCTCTAGCCCGTCAGTCAGAATTAAAAAGTGATAATTGACGCGGTGCTCTAGCTCTCCAGTTGGGATTAAAAGTGATCATTGGCGTGGTGCTCTAGCCAACCAATCATGATTAAATAGTGATGACTGGCATAGTGCTCTAGCCTACCAATCAGGATCAAAAAGTGATGTCAATCGAGCAAAAACTTGTCAGACGAGATTCAAGGGTCTAGCCAGAGCAAGCACGCTTGGCTAGACATCAAGGAAAAATGTCTGCTAAGCACTCATGCTCACAAATGGGAGTCAAGGGTCTAGCCAGAGCAGGCACGCCTGGCTAGACATTAAGGAAAGATGTTTGCTGAGGATTCATGCTCGCAGACGGGACTCAATGTTCTAGCTAGAGTAGGTACGTCTGGCTAGACATCAAGGAAAGATATTTGTCGAGTACTCATGCTCACAGACAGGATTCAAGGATCTAATCAGAGCAGACACGCCTGGCTAGACATCAAGGAAAGATGTATGCCGAGCACTTATGCTGGCAGACGACACTCAAGGGTCTAGCTAGAGCATACTCGCCTGGCTAGACATCAAGAAATGATGTTTGCCGTGCACCCCAGCTCATCAGACGAAATTCAAATGTCTAGCTAGATCGGACATGCCTGGCTAGACATTGAGGATGAATATCTTCCAAGCATTCATGCCCATCTACTAAGGATAAGGTAAAGTCTCAGTCAAGGCAATCTCGACACTTGGGACAAGGATAAGGCCCTCTGTTGAACGCCTCAGCTCAAGGATTTATCTAGAGCAAGAACTCCTGGTTAGGTGAAAGAGGAAAAGTCCTCTACCAAAAACCAAAGGAATTCAACTTCATTTCTAGATCGCCAGACTGGGAAAACGCTCAACTGGGAGAAGGCATGCTCGACTAAATATCAAAAGGTAAACCCCCAATGAAATGAAGGTTCGCCCGACAATACCCCAGATGGGAGCACACTTGAAAGGCATCATAAAGGTCGTGATAGGTCTATGTGACCCCCGACCTACGAAGGGGGAAACCCGCTGGACAAAATCAAGTCCACACAAAAGAAAGAAAGAGACCACGACCTTTTAAGGCCACTCAAGTTCAGGATCACAAGCTCGGGTCAATAAAAGTTAGTAGGGATACAACGATCGACATAATAGTCAGAATAATTGCACAACTCATAATAAAAAAGTCTCATCCAGACCAAGTTAAAGCTCTACTATGAAAAGAAAACTCTATCTACTCGAGGTATGCTCGCGACAGAAAATAGGCAAAAATTGGAATAAATAAAGGAGCCAGAGGTAAAGGAAGTTTATTTTCATTAATAAACAAATGACTACAAGTACAAGTAAGTACTAAAATCTCCTCGGTTAAAAGTGGGCAAGGCTAACTTAAAAGTAAAAGTCCCCTCAGGTGGTCGCAGGATCTCCAAGGCTTATGAATTCTTTTGAGGTCTCTGATTTCTCTACTCTTGTGGCCTCAATCTCTCCAACTTAAGGAGAGAAAGGAAAGAAGCACCTGTCATTGGGTTCGAGATGATCCCGAAGGACATGATTTTAAAGGTTGTGCTTGGCCTACTCTCAGTGCATCAACCCACTCCAAATGATTGACGAAGTAGGTTGATGAAAGATCGAAAGGACATGCGGGAGAAGAAGGGAAATGCGGCATGAAAAGAAGGAGATAAGTTATGGTCGGTCAAGATGCTTCATTATGAAGCAAAGGACAAGGCTACATGCCGGAATACAGGTTCTTATTAAGGGTAAGGTGGTTATCACCAGGGGTGGGTAGCCAACACGGACAAAGGGTTCACCGAACAGGCTTATGAACGAAAGTAAAATCATCGTGAATGGAACATCTGCGACTCTAAAGCACACCATTTAAAAGATGACAAAAAGGGAAGCGACATTCATGTGAAAGGAGGAGGATCTTGAAGGAGAACCTCCAAAATGGAAGAAGCCCTCAGGGGGAGGATTGCTGTTCTCCGAAAGGAATTGAGGGAAAGGACGAAGATGGACAAAGATTTCAATTCTGTCAAGAATGAAAGGATTGGGGAAATGAGAAGGAATACTGTTCATTATTAGGCGTTGAAGGGGGAACCACTCATTTAATGGGCATTATAAGGGGCCATGATGGTGACAGTTAAGATTACCCTACAATTAATGAACGGTCGTTTTGCGGACCAATGGGAAGATTTCAGAAGACCAACAACATGATTGAATTTTTATCTTTTTCTTTTTTGAGCGAGTCTACTATGAAAAAATGGAACATGGTGAAATATTTACTAATGATTTTCTAGCTATCCTACAAGTCTTCAAGGATCGACTCTTCTACGACGTGCGACGGAGGATTAAAAAGTAATGACTAGCACGATGGTCTAGCCCACTAGTCGAGATTAAAAAGTGATGACTGACGCGGTGCTCTATGCCTCTAGTTGGGATTAAAAAGATATGACTGGCGCGGTGCTCTAGCCTACCAATCGAGATCAAAAAGTGATGTCAGCCGAACATCCCAGCTCGTCAGACGAGATTCAAGGGTCTAGCAGAGCAGGCACGTCTGACTAGACATCAAGGAAAGATGTCTACCGAGCACTCATGCTCACAAATGGGAGTCAAGGGTCTAGCCAGAGCAGGCATATCTGGCTAGAAATTAAGGAAAAATGTCTACTGAACATTCATGCACGCAGATAGGACTCAAGGTTCTAGCTAGAGCAGACACGACTATCTAGACATCAAGAAAAGATGTCTGCCGAGCACTCATGCTCACAGACGGGATTCAATGGTCTAGCCAAAGCAGGCACACCTGGCTAGACATCAAGGAAAGATGTCTGTCGAGCACTCTTGCATACAGACGAGATTCAAGGGTCTAGCCAGAACAGGTACGGCTGGCTAGACATCAAGCCGACACTCAAAGGTCTAGCTAGACATCAAGGAAAGACGTTTACCGAGCACCCCAGTTTGTCAGACAAAATTCAAGTGTGTAGCTAGAGTAAGCACGACTGGCTAGACATCGAGGATGATATATACTGATCATTCATGCCCATCTGATATGGATATGGGAAAGCCTTAGTCAAGGCAATCTTGACACCAGGGACAAGGATAAGGCCCTTTGATGAGCGCCTCAGCTCAAGGACTTATCCAGAGCAAGAACGCCTGGATAAGTGATAAAGGAAAAATCCTCTAGCCAAAAACCAAAGGAATCCAACTTGATTTCTAGATCGTCGGACTGGGAAAAGGCTCAACTAGGAGAAGTCATGCTCGGCTAAATGTCAAAAGGTAAATCCCTAATGTAATGAAGGTCCGCCCGACAATACCCCAGATGGGAGCACATTCACTAGGCTTCATAAAGGTCGTGATAGGTTTGTGCGCCCCCGACCTACAAAGGGGGCAACCCGCTGGACAAAATCAAGTCCACAAAAAAAGAAGCCACGGCCTTTTATGGCCCACTCAAGTTCAGGATCACAAGCTCGGGTCAGTAAAAGTTAGTAGAAATACAACAATCAACATAATAATCAGCACTACTTAGAATAAAAAGGTCTCATCTAGACCAAGTTAAAGCTCTATTGCGAAAAGAAAAACTCTGAGTGACACGATTGTAAGGGTTGTGCTTGCGTACTCTCGGTGCATCAACCCACTCTAAATGATCAGTGAAGTAAGTTGATGAAAGATCGAAAGGGCAGGCGGGAGAAGAAGGGAATGGCGGCATGAAAGGAAGGAGATAGGTTACGGTCGATCAAGATGCTTCATTATGAAGCAAAAGACAAGGCTAACTGCCAGATTATAGGTCCTTATTAAGGATAAAGTGTTTATCACCAGGGCGGGTAGCCAACACAGACAAAGGATTCATCGAACTAGCTTATGAATGGAAGGAAAATCATCATGAATGGAACATCGATGACTCTAAGGCACACCATTTAAAAGATGGCAGAAAGAGAAGCGACATTCATGAGAAAGGAGGAGGATCTTGAAGGAGAATCTCCAAAATGGAAGAAGCCCCCAAGGGGAGGATTACTGTTCTCCCAAAGGAATTGAGGGAAAGGGCGAAGATGGACAGTGATTTCAATTATGTCAAGAATGAAAGGATTAGGGAAATGAGAAGGAAGACTGCTCATTTATAGGCATTGAATGGGGAAACCGCTCATTTAATGGGCATTAAAATGAGACATGATGGCAACCGATGAGGCTACCCTACAATTAATGAGTGGAAGTTTCGCGACCAATGGGAAGATTTCAGAAGACCAAATGACAGGATGGAACGATGCATCAAGAATAAAGCGATAGGAGTCAAGCTCATTCACTTACATCCACACACCATTAATGCCTCCACCCCCTAGAGATCGATCTCATTAAATCACGGAAATAATGAAACGACGCCCGTGCAAGTCACGATAAAATCAGAGAGAAAACTAATTACATTCGGTGCAATCCTCTCTGAGGAATAAATTCTAAATGCAAGTGTGGAATACCTAGGACGGGTGAATCTCTTAGCTTACCACCACACAAAGGCAGCTCGAATGAAGAGCTCAGGTAATGAAGTCTTCAGACCTGGGCAAGTAAAAGCCACTCAAGTCCTCGACCGGGGGCAACTGTTATGGGTGTTTTTTCAGTCACCAATGACACAATGACATGT
The DNA here is from genome assembly GCA_003255025.1 of Datisca glomerata. Lineage (NCBI taxonomy): Eukaryota > Viridiplantae > Streptophyta > Magnoliopsida > Cucurbitales > Datiscaceae > Datisca > Datisca glomerata. Next base: position 92,279 of record QANY01004429.1, on the reverse strand, counting down.
GTCACGCCACATTAGAGAGCTCTCGACGTCAAGGAAGGAGTAGAATTGACCTTGTCTCGTTGGTCTCTATAGAGCTCAGGACGCATAGAACCGAGCACATGAAAGGAGAAGGGTGAGGTGCGCAAAGAGAGCTCGGACAACCACGAGCACAAGGCCATCATTTCTCACCAAAAGTAGCACTCAGCAGGTCCAATCGTCATGATAGAATGTCAGGATAACCTTCGTTCGGTCATTTCGACGTGTGATGTTGAACGTTTTATGTCAGGGTCGCTTCCCTTCTCTCTAATCGAAGACATGTATCATGTCTTGTGAGGCTTCCCCAGCATGCCTCCGAGAGGCTTTTTCAACACATTTCCTTTCACCTGAAGACTCGCTTATAAACACCTCTACCAATAAATAGAAGAGGTATGTCTTCTCTCCCCTAAGAAAATTATGCCAAAATTTCTCCAGAATACTGATTTACGGATCGGAGGCTCTTCGATGAGGAAACCACACTCGATTCTCTTCACCTTAGTTCTTTGTTTGTGTTGTGTAAGTTCCCATCTGAGAGGACCCCTACGTAGAGAGGAGCTTGCATGTCACCTCACTGTTAAGATTTTCGGTAATATATATATAAGGGGGGATAAATGGTCGGTCCAGTCAATCCGGTTAAAAAATGTAAGAAAATTTTAGATCGAACCGAAAGTTCAATCTTTCTGAAATCTAAGACCGAACCGGCCATATCCAGTTAAAAGATCGACCAAACCGATCATTTTCAATTCAATCCAGTTCGATTTATCGATTTGGTCAAATTTCACTCACCCCTATCACATATTTAGATTGAGAGAACTACTCTTTTTAGAAACTTTAAAATCAATCAGGGTTTGTATTTAACATTTCCCAAATGTTTTGTCAAAAAATACCCCTATATCAAACACCCAATGTCTTAGTTATTGTTGCTGCTTTGATTAATTTTTACCTTCATTGCTAAATCTGTTTCTTTGACTTGCTAGTTGGTTGCGTCAAACTTCAAATTTCAATTCAATCGATTTTTTTATCTTTTTCTTGTACAAGGATGTGATTGCCATTGCCATTTTCTTCTTCTCTCCATAACTCCATGTTGTTGGTTCATGAAGTAAATGATAAGGCGCTTGAAAATTTCTAATTGCCTTTTTATTTTGGTCATTAAAGTTTGTGGGTAAAGACAAGTTCAAAGTTTTCCTAAAAAAAATCATTTCGGAATCTGGGTTTTGATTTTTCTTTTTCAGTTTTTTGACGATCCAGTTGTTTTCCAAAACCCAAATGTTTTTGCATATATTGGGAATGGAAACTAATTCACTTTTTTATTTGATCTCGAAATTAGTTTTTGGAGTAAATTTGTTGCTTTTTTTAACCTACAAGATTAGGAATAGTATTGAAAACAAGAATACAGATATGGGGCCAGAAACAACCCCTAACACACTATATTCTCTAACAATCAACCTAGAAAAAGAAGGAATAAAAGGAAAGTTATAATATCAAATTCTACCATGACCTAGAAAAAGCCTAGAGATTGATTGAGCATAGCGTGGGCCAGATGAACAAAGATGTTGAGCCTAGAGATTGATTGAGTAAATTTGTTGCTTTGACTCGCTAGTTATTGCTTAATTACTTCAAACTGCAATCTAATCATATCTTGTTCTTTTCGGTATTGTTTTAGAATGTGCATTTTATTGTGAAAAGCAACAACACTTCTAGGATACACTTTTTACCGTGTTTGAAATTTTCTTTTCTTTTTTTTTCCCATTTGACATTTTCAATGACAGAATTAGTTTGAAATTTGAGTAATGAAGTGGAAAATATCAAACTCTTTGAATTTTTAAGATAAAATATTTCACAATGAGAGTTTACATGAGGTGCTTGCAGCTGATTGGTTGCAAATGTATTTCTATTAAATTATTATAACAACAAAAAAGGCAAAAAATAAGCCATATTGTTGAAAAAACACTGCAAATAAATATAATTGCAAATATGGCTAACGTAAATAAAATTTGACCCTTTAGTAAATAGTAATCTACTATTTTTTTTGGTTGATTGATTATTTATTTTACATTTTGTTAACTTTTTTGGATTAGTTATAGCAATCAAATCAATTAATCATTAATATATAATGAATTTATTACTAGAGTAACAACTTGTTAACTAAGTTTTAAACTCAACTGAGAGTATTAGTATTACAAAATATTTACTACTTGGGAAAAGAGAATTGCCATTTTTGTAATTACAAAGAAAAATATTTATCATTCTTAAATTAGACCACTTAAAACTTGTCATTTCTAATTTGGACTAGTTATTTTTTTTCTTTTCCTTATTGTACTACAAAATAGTTTGCCATTAATATATGCACTTAGCAATGATCATTGATGCTCCTAAATATTGATTTTTTTTCTTTTTTTAAATATTTTTCATGAAAAATCATTAGTCTGTCTCATTCGGATAATGCAGTATATTCTTATGCTTCATTTACTATTAGCTAAATATTTTATTTACTACCTTTCTTATAATTTCTTTAAGAGAATCAGATACCCTTACCAGGAATTATTCAGATCCTGAAATCACTTGCTTAAGTAACTAAATCTTGTCTTATCTTTATATCCAAACACAGATATTTATTATAGATTCTTCTTATATTATACCAAACACCACCCTTAAAAGTCCTTACGAATTTACACCTATATATAATGTGTTGTATGTCGTCTCCTGTTCGTATACAAGTTTCTTTTGTCCTATTTAACGAATCTGTATGTACCCGAATGCTCAGGAATTACGATCAGCAAGAGTCCTGATCGTTATCGCTCGATGGATTGCCCGAACCCAAACAGTCTATTGGAGGGTCAGTAGTAGTCTTTAGCTCTCCATATGTCTGCCAACAGAAAGGATCAAGCAAGTGTTTGCTGTCTTGATTTGGTTTTAGCTCTATTGTGTCTAGAGACACGTCGGTGCACGGGAAACTGTCACTGCACGCGAAATGGACTGGTTTCACCGTGTAAGTACCATGTATGTTCGCATAGTTTACACCCGAGATCGATACCGAGGAAGTATCATTTTTACATTTGCTCTTGTCACAGTAGTATTGGTCTATCATGATTGGAGTTTCAACTCCAGTGACTTCAATGTCTGAGAACTTTATCCCTTGTACCGAACCGGAACTACCCTGCAACGAAAACCAAATTAAAACGCAAACTAGTGAAAATCAAGTGTAGTGATCTAAACGGCTGATGCTACCAACCTGCCATGTCTTTATTCGAACACCAGTCAGTGTATTCTGCATTTTGATGGACCGGACAGTGATGTTAGAAACGCAAGCTTTCGTGTTATCCTTTCCTAGCCCTCCGATGCTGATTCCATGTCCGGGTCCGCAGTTAACGTCGTGTATGTATATGTTTGAACATCCTGTTTGTATTGACACACAATCATCTCCTGCAGAATGCATCAAAGAATTGATAAAAGTATATCAATCACTTCAGTTTTAGAGGCGTTTGACACACCAATAGATTAGTTGATTTATACATAGTTTGATTCAATTGACTTTCTGAATTTACCACAAGCCAGATTGCTGCTGTAAATAGTGACATCTTGGGAGTTCTGGAGGTGAATTCCATCAGTGTTGGGGCTGTCACCGGGTGATGAAACAGTAATTTTGAAAACCTGAACTCTCGTGCAAGCATCGAATTTCAAGTGAGTCTGTTGGCTGTTTTGGATTGTTATTCCAGTGACCGTCACTGCATCACTTCCATAGAACCTCACCGCCTGCATAACAATAAATATTAAATCTTGTTTTGGATAATTCTGAATTCTGAAAGTTTAAGGTCAGATTTGATTACTGTTGGTTTGGTGCTTGGCAAGTCACTTCCTTTCTGTTAGACAAAGATTTCATTAAACAAAAAAAAAAAGAAACATGATCAGTTTAGTATTAGAGAAGAGCGATGTTCTTTTGTAGGCTTAGGAAATATATATATCGAGAATTATTACCGAGTCCCACCAGACCGAACCTTGTCCGTCGATAATTCCATTACCCTTGATTGTTATGCCTTTTAGCTTTGTAAATTCAAGCCATTTTAACGGACCTGATCCCCAAGATTTCGAGTCTGTGGGGGCAATGATTTTCCCATCAACCTGCATATATATACTGATACATTATTAGTACTGACCAAAATCATATTCCATTTTGAATGCAGAGCTTGATATTATGGAATCATGGATATTGACCTGAAATACAATATTTGGTTGGCAATTAGAACCCGAGAAAGAGACCGGTTTGACGAGGAAAACTGATCCGGAAGGAACAACCAATGTTGATGCCTCTGCATTACAAGCTGCTCCCCATGCTGCCTGGAATGCCTGCCTTGCATACATTACAATTTGTTAACATGATCAATATTGTTTAACATATAATAGAAATGAATAAAATGAAATTTCTTTTTGTTAAAATCACCTTGGTGTCATCTGCCTTTCCATCACCCTTAGCACCATAGTCTAACACATTAAAAGTAGATGATCCTCCACTCTTCTTTGATGCTTCTGTACTGGCCAATGCCCTATCTCTCATCAACTTACGTGTCAAGCCACTTTCTTTCGTATCAAATGCGATGTCCGTGGCAGCTTCGGTCTGTCTCCATTGCTTCACATCTCTTGCATCACAGCTAGATAACCAGATTAACAATGCAGTTAAAATTATAATTCTTAGACCCATTAAGTCATAATACAAACTCATCTTCATGTTTATTGTGTGTGTGTGTGAGAGATAGATAGATAGAGAGAGAGAGAGAGAGAGAGAGAGAGAGAGAGAGAGAGAGAGAGAGAGAGAGAGAGAGTTAGAGAGAGATGGAGAGAGAGAAGAGAGATGAAATATATATTTATAGGTTGATAAGGAGAGGAACTATACACACATGAGGTCTACAGTTTTAAGGAAAGGACAAGAGTTGAGACAATAACCTTTCCATGTTTTGCTTCTTATATTGGCTAACTGATTGTTTTGTCTCTTAATCTTTTTTAATTTAATTAATTAAGCCGTCTTCCCTTAATCAATTCGCGTAAGATTTGGATTTAAAGAAATGCAATCAGAAGAAAATCAACATGACATGTTAATAAGGACAGTAATACAGATTTGCTGATTCAAGAATTTCATGTCAGAATTTACTTGTTCTTGCAAAACAAGGTAACTGATGAATGAAAAAGACACAGCTTAATTAAAGCCGATTTCTTTTCTTGTCCTTAAAGGCGAGTATTTCGACGTCGCGCAGTCTGGCTTCAAGGATCTAATTAACAAGCCGCCATTCTATCAAGAAATATGAGAGTTTCTGTAGATTTGAAAATAATGTATACATTAGCTTGTAGATATCCATTTTGATTTTTTGTTTGTAACGTGCATCGTGTCTAGCGTAACTACAATTTACCACGACGATCATGGATCGGCCGATGTCTCTTCTTTCCAAGAAGGGGAATTTCTAGACTGAATGTGAAACTAGAGCAGAGAAAAGAGTTCACATAAAATGGAAAAAGAAAATATTATATATATATATATGTTACAGTCGTATAATTTATAAAAGATTTAAACATGTAGTGACCAGAAACCTTCAACATTTTAAACAAGATTACATGTGCTTGTTAGCAGAGTTTCAGATCTGACAAGATTTAATTCTCTCACTTTGTAGCTAGCTTAATGCAGATTTCAATTGCCATGCATGTTACATCCTTATCATTTTTTTCGTTTTTGTAATATCATGTCTCCATCTCAAATTCATGCATATATTTCATAGCTATCTATAGTTTATAATATAGTATATAATGAATAATTTTAAGATGATCGAGTAATTAATCAAGTTTTAAGTGACTAAGTAATGTGGTATTCATTTATAGGTTGATATTAGATAACTCATTAAAATAATTTGATAAATTAACTTATGAATAAATGTCACATCATTTTTCAACTTCATACTTGATCAATTACTTTATCGTTATAAAGATAATATGCTAAACTTGACAAGACAATGAGAGTCATTTTTAACAATTTAGTCCATTTATGATCCTTAAATTTTCTTAAATGACCTTCAATATATCATATTCAATAATAAAAGGTGTATCTATTTCTCATAAATATCCACAATAATACTAATCGCTCTCACTAATATATCTTAAATTAAACTTACATTATTTATATTATATGTTTAGACTTAAAAATTAGTTTGAATAGTTAGACTAACTTTAAAAAATATTGATGTGTCCCCAATAAATTGATATGTTAATTAACTTATTGAATTCAATAACATAGATAATACGTATATATTCGAATTTGCATCTATTTATATGCTATATCCATAATAATAATAATAATAATAATAATAATAATAATATATTATGAGTCATTGTGACGAAAATCACCTTGTGGTTGATTTTACCTAATCTATAATTACTATTCCAATGCTAATCTTTCTTAGTTAATAAGCTTAAATGTGATTGATTGACACATACACTTATACATGTATTGAACCGGTTCATCACTTAATAAAGTGTAGTTAAATATATTAGTTACCTTTTTTTAATCATTAACTCGATCAATTAGGAATAAACTATGCAAAAAACTCAATCAATGACAATAAGACATTTTTTAATTAAGATACTAGTTAATACATATGTGCATTACACGTGTAATTGATTTTATTATATTTTTAGCTATAATTATTACTTATGATCATATTATGAATAAAACTAAATGTATTTAGCATCATATTATTTATTTTCTATTTATGTCAGTAAAATCAAGATAATTTTATGTTGTTATTATTTTTATTTATTGATATATCATTATTCAACCAAGTTATAGAACATCATGTATGTTTCCAGAGAAAAAATTAAGAGATATATTGAAAATGTTTTCTAAAAACTAAAGAAAAAAAGATGCCATTAAAATTAAATTATCAATTTCATATTTTATTTTAAACTTTATCTTCTTTTTTTCTTTTGTATTGATGTTTTTTTTTATAATTTTTGTGTAACTAAATTTATATAGTCCTAATTATACTAACATAAAGAATATAGCATATTTAAAAAAATTTAAATGTGTTATAATTCAATTATATTTTAAGTTGTGTTATTTAAGTTTATAGAGATAATTCATTCTTCCTTTATAATAACTTGTTATAAAACATTTAAAGTTAACAAATAAAACTATTCATTAATTACATATTTTTCCTATTCATTAAATAAGGTGAATGAAATTCTAATATTAGTGTCTACTTTGATCAATATATTACTATATTAAATAATTTAATTATTCAATGTCACATGTAAATTAAAAAGTTATTTTAGATATATCAACAATAAGCATACATAGTTACCTAACAATGATTATCTCCTCCACATTTTTAATATATTACAGATTTATATTCATTTATGACTAGAAAATCCTAAGCTCAAGAAGAAATTTCAATCCACCTATTCCTTTCAAAATTGAGTAATTTTCTCCAAAGTATAACTCTTTAATAATGATAATTCAGCTAAAATAAAAAATAAAACCCAGAGAAACAAAATGTGAAAAAGAAAGAAAATATAATATATATATATATATATATATATATATATATACATTATCATGTCATAACGATGTTCAACGTTAATCATAAAAAATACAAGATTTATATGTTGAAAGTGACTTACACATGTGCATGTCACTGTCATCGACCTGGTAAAAAGACCGTTAAACCAGTTATATCCCAGATTTTATGCCATGGCTTAAGGGATTGTCAGCCACTTTATAATACTCCTTCTCTTTAATTTTGGTCAACCTAATCCTGGCCTTTCTTATATTCCTCATACAGATGTTGAGTATTTCTTATTGTAAATAAGTTTATTTCACGTTTTAAATAGTACAAACAATCGAGAATGATACGATGGTCATATCATATGTAGCTTTCGCATGGATATCGAATTTTCAATCAACTTTATAAATTAAATAAAACAATGACATCTTATTAATTATGTATGGGGTAAGAAAATTTTGAAGGATTTTGATCTTATCGTTAAGCGTTATTGGGTTTTTTTTTTAATTTTAGAGGCTATCATATCATGTGAGGTGAAACTTTTTCTTATGGTTATAAATTAGCCTTCAATTCTTTTCATAATTAGGGTAATTATTTTTATACTGAACTAAATCGAATCGAAAATAATCAGTTCGGTCGATTTTTTTATACATTCAGTTTAGTTTGGGAAAATTTAAGAATCGGAGTTTCGATGATTTCGAACCAAAATTTTAAATTTCTATTATTTTATATATATATATAATTATGTATCAAACCGAACCGAAGTAGAAGCAAAACTTTTATAAAAAAATTAATTAATGATAACGAACCAGAGAACCAAACCGAGCTGAAACTCACGGTTCGGTTCAGTTCTCTTATCATTAACGGTTCGATTTTTCATCAAAAATTGATTAAATCAAACCATGAACACTTTTATTGACAATTGATGTGGGATCCATCTCGACAAGATTTTTTATTGTTCTAGAGAAAGATAGAGAAAAACTTACAGAAGCTGGCCTCTTCTGTCCCTTGAGAGTTGAGAGAAAGACAAAAGAATGGTTATAAAGATCTAATCATCACTACAAAATAAACATCTAAATCCAGCTAATTTTTTTCTTCAGCTCAAAGAATTGGACACATTTACTTACTGAACTTGAATTATAAATCATAGGGATGAAGATTTTGTAATTAATCTAATGTTTATATTTGGAAATTTATGTAAGACTCGTCATACTATACATCTTAAATCTAAATTTTTAATTCAAATCTTAAAATACAAATCTTAAATCATAATTCTCAATCAAAGAATTAGATAAACATGCCCTTAGCCCATCACAATCGTTTTTAATGGTCTAGATTTCCCGAACTGATATCTACCATTAATGACAGAGGATCTTAATTACGCATTATGCATGATTGTAGCTAATGCTAGAGAGCTCACAACATGTTTTTAATCTTCTACTAACCATTTGTATAATACATTTATTTTTAATTAATTAACTTAATGGTTTGGCTTTGAGGACAAATTAGGAGGTTAGTGTGCCGTATTTAGAACAACGCTTAATTAATGAGTAATTAAAAAAACGATGTATTTATTTAGAGCGAAGTTCATTGTTTCTTGCTTTATCTTCCAACTGGGTTCGCCTGTTTGGCATGTGAGTTTGAATTTTAGCCCTTGAGTCATGACAGTGACTTATGATTCAGACAGATAATTAGTTTAATTGTATTGTTAAATAGATTAAAATTCAACCATTATTTATTTACATTTCCTCAATTTATGACAATTTGGGCAAAGACTAACTGATTTTAATTTTGGCCGTATACGAACACGCGTCACGTATTTTAGTTTCTATTTAGTTATTTAATATATGTACTTTCATAAAATTAATCAGTTCGTAACATTACTATAATTACTTTAATTTAAAAGAACAATGAGTTTCACTTATAACATTTTTTATCAAATTTTTTGTACGCATTCTTTGAGAATTAAAGCGTAATATGATTTGAACTCACGATAACTTATATATGAGTGTCAGAGTTTAATCAACTGTGTCAACTCATCTAATCATTAATCTTGTCATTCACAAATAACATTAAATATGACTATTCATCAAAAGAAGCGTAAAATCTATTACCACCATTATTAACTTTAACGCATGTCGTGTGGTAATTAGGTGATGTCAGTTGTGAGGTAGATCTCCCTCCTCCCCTAACCATGGAGAAAAAAATTGGTACTAGAGATTTTTTTTATCTATTCATATCATTTACTATCATGTATGTGCGTATGATTTTTTAATTTCAAGAATTGATAACAAGGATCATTTTTTTTACCAAAACTCCATAAGATTGAGCTCTATGTTCATAAGAAACATATGGATCCAAATGTCACCTAGAGAAAATAACCTCGCTTTTGTTTTTTCTTCGGTGCCTCTCAACTGTCTAGTATGAGAAAAAAACAGGTAGTGGTTGCTCGCTCTAACGCAGAAGTTGAGTAAAAGACTCTTAATGATTGATGGATAACAATGATCATTTTTTTTATTAAAACTCCATAAGATTGTGCTCTACGTTCGTCCAAATATCTCTTAGAGGAAAATAGCCTAGCTTTTATTTTTTCTTCAGTGACTCTCACTGTCTAGTAAGAGAGAGAAAAATAGATAGTGGTTGCTCGCTCTAACGCAAAAGTCGAGTAAAAGGCTCTTAATGCTACATAGATTCTTTTTGTTGAGATGCTTACTTAAAAATATAGGAGTAACTTTTTCTAGTCACTATTCTCTCTTGTGACAATAAGTGTGATATCTATATTATAACTATCAATAATGTGTTTGATGAGCCACGGGGTTAGTCAAGTAAACTAAGTTGCACCGCTTGATGCTCTGATAAAAAATAGACCAGTGGGGCCATGTTGCTACGACTGGGTACATGCCAGAAGTTCAATCCCTCTCCGACGATACCACAAAACAAGGGAAAGCTTCCCCACCCGCTTCAATAGAAAAATATAATTGGATCTACATAAGAAAGAAAAATGGAGTGAAAATAAATGGAACTAGATAAAAGGGAATGAAATTAAAGAGTGTTACTGGTACACTCTATTTGTACTCTCTACATTTGCTCCACATTTACATGATGTCATAGATCATGTGTAATCTTTTCTAAAATTCCCAAAAATAATTAATTAAGATAGATCTTTTATTATACACTAAAATTACAATCTTTTCATTTGTTATTATTTGAAGTACACCAATATCTTCCATCCATAAAGACTCTACCTATATTAAATATTTCAATTTCAAGAATTGAACTTGATAGGCTGGTAAAGTAAAGTTTTGGCTTGGCACGGATTTGGAGAGAAAATTAATGTAATATTTTATGAGAGCCAATAATAAAACAAAAGCAAAAGCTTTAAAATTGAAAGCCAAAGAATAAACCCAAAAACTTAATTTTGGTTTTATTATATGGTTTTGATATAAACGGCCCTTCAGGGTTTACATATACTCATAATTGAACTTATAATTGTAATTCAGAAAGTTTTTTTTATGGTGGTTTGGTTCACACAATTTAAAATGAGTATCACAATTCAATTACTTACAAAATATTATTATCATGTTTGGTTGTGCATGATAATCTACGAAGTAATGAGTAATAATTTATGATTGTTATATTTGATATATGTTAACTTTTGTTATAAATTTGTGTGAATAGCATGAAGTTACCTAAACGCTCTTTTAGTTATATATTAATATTTTGACGTGCAATTTTAACTAATTTTTATCAATATTTAAATAAACTAATGATAGATTAAATTTTAAAAGAGTTCATTTTAATTAAGTTAATAAAATAAGAGAGATAATGAAAAAATATTTTGACATGAAATTTTAACACTAATTTTAATTTTTTTACTAATATTAAAATAAATTAATTATGTTAAACTAAACTTTAATAAAGTTAGATTGTAATTCAATTAATAATATGAGAGAGACAGTGAGAGTGAGAGAAATAACTGACTTTTACTTTATTTCATATGAGACGAGGGTACAAAAGTAATTTTATTTATTATTAGAATTGCAATTGATTTATAAATTAGGATTGATTCAATTTTCTGCTACAATCCAATTGCCTCAAAATATTATAATTATTACATACAAATTAGAATTGAAACCTAATTTAAGGATTATTACAAATAAACAAGATAATTTAGTTATATAAGGATTGTAATAAGATTACAAATGAGGATAGAGCGAAGTAAACAGAGCCTTAGAGGAAATAGCCTGCCTTTTTCTTTTTCTTCGATGACTCTCGACTATCTTGGAAGAGTAAGAAAGAGAGAACGACTGCTTGCTCAGATTAGGGACTAAAGTATCCAAACACTTAAGTTAGAGGGTATTAGTGGCTTTAGCAATATTTCTTTTATGCATTTTTTAAATATATTACACAAATATGTTCAGATAATAGAGCTAATTTCTAATAATTCAATTTTGTTGGCTGGAAGGTCAGCATCCTGTCATGTAACAGAGTTCTGGAGGGATTAAGTCACAGTCAAAATCTAAGCGCAAGTGTTCAAACTAAATAAGAGAAATAAAGTTACGTCTTAACTTCTAGCTATAGTTTTTAGTTCAATGGTAAGCGCTTGATCCTATAATTGGTATCAAAGCATGGTAGTCGAGAGTTCAACTCTCAAGGAAAGCATTGCGTTTGGAGGCGGGTACTGAGTGGGATTGTTGGCAAGTGAGCCAGCATCCTGTCATGCGGCGGAGGTCTGGTGGGATCAAGTCAATGTCGAAACCTAAGCACGTGTGGTGTAAAGGAAAAAAATCACGGTGTCACGCCCCGATCCCTAAGTGTTAAACATAGTGTAATTTAACAATTTTGAAATCTCCAATTCGAAACAAACCCTAATTTTGAGAAAATTTTCAAATTCAAAATTCTTAATTTACCTATGATGGGAAAAACCCTGACCTTAAATAGCGGAAGCATTAAACTTATTCATGATTTGAATCTTAATAATAAAAATAGCGGAAGCGATAAAGTGTCTTAAATGCATAATTAATAAAACCTCGAAAAACTGAATTAAATTCTAAAATAAAGTCAAAACTTGAAATCCATAATTCATGAAACTTTCACTCATCATAATTCGTAGAAAATCATAACGCAAAATAAACTACTTGAATAACTAAGATTAAAAGAAAACGTCTTTCTAAGTTTTAAATCAAATCATAAACTGAAAACATGAATTCATCTGGTCTAACTGGTTATGGTACTCTCCCACTCATGCTGCTCACCATCACCATCTGCATCATAAATAACTGTGGGGGAATGAGTATTTAAAAAAAATACTCAGTAAGCAACTCACATAATAACATGCATCCACTTGTCATAAATGCAATCATGACATAACATAACTGAACTTGACATATAACATAAATGAAATAAAGTAACGTACTTGATCATGACATAGCTTAACATAGCACGTAGATAACACGTGTCTCAAATAGAATCATTAACAATCCTAATCATATCTTGGCTTGTCATATCCTCTAGTTAACAACCTAATCAGAACTGATCACACGTTAACTGAAACACATCATGACGAATTAGGTGATGAAATAGATGGCACACATCAGGCGATGAAACAGATGACACTCATTGGGTGACAAAATAGATGGCACTCATAGGTGACGAAAAACGTGAACAGATGGCACCTCATGAGTGACGAAAAACATTTACAGATGACACCCAATGAATGACCAAAACATGAACAGATGACACCCTATGTGTGACAAGCATGAACAGATGACACACCTCATTCATTTAACAGAACATAACGTGAACAGTCCTGATTCCTTGTTAACTCGAGGTCATGCTTAAGTTCATACTTTTCTTAATTACCACTTGAATGAATTAACCTCATAACTTGCATAATCCAACGTATGACAATAATTAATCATATAATGCATACTGATTCATATAACAGAATCAAACATGATAACATACTATGAAAAATCAGTCGTACTCAGACATTTATATCATAATAATCACATCAATAACTGAACAGTAATCAAATACCAAAGTGTTAACCAAATATAATAATTATTGAAAAATGTTTAAACAAATAATGAATACATGATACGCTTATAATATCAGAATCGCATCGTTATATAAGTCAATCTACACAAACATATATATGAACGTAACATGCTTATAGACAATTAAAGCTGCTGAGAATAACACATATTACATTTATCACACGTGGTGGGTCACATTACAATGTAATTTCACTTACTCAAGCATATATATATTTATCACACATGAGTCACATTACGATATAAATTCACTTACACAAAGCATATACATTTATAACAACGGGAGTCGCACCATTATATAAGCCCACTTACCTGAAGCGGAAGAATGAATTAAACAATTACCTGAAATCCCAAAAACAAATATAATCACTAAATTGTTTGAAATAAAACAATATAAACACATTTTTAATACCATAAAATAGAAAATATAGATTTAATTAAAACAGTGCAAAACGGTCAGAACGAGATTGGAAAACAATATATCGGGTCTAGAGTCAAAAAATAAAGCTTCGAGTCAAATGGTTCAGACCGGGATGATTCGAACCAGTCCGATTTGATTTTATCTAATGGACCGGTTCAGACCGGTTCGAGTAAGCTGAACTGGTCGATTCGTGATGAACCGGTTCAGAACAGAGCAACTGGGTACAAGACCCAGTTGTAAAACCGAAAACACGAGAAAATAGGGGGAAGAAAGAGAGAGAAAATGAGAAGGAGAGAGAAACAAAGAGGGGAAGAAAAACAGTGAGGGGATCTGAGAGGGAAAGAGAGAGAGGGATATAGAGAGAAGTAGAGAGAGACAGAGATAGAGAGAGGGATACAGAGGGCGAGAGAAAGGGAAACAGAGGGAAGGGGAAAGGGGGCCTCGGTGATAAACCACCGGTGATGGAAAAAGCAAAGGGAGAGAGAGAGAAAGAAGAATGATGAATAGAGAGTCAGAGAGAGAGAGAGAAAATGAGAGAGAGAGAGAGAATGAGAAGGAGAAAGAAACAGAGAGGGGAAGGAAGAAAAACAGTGATGGAATAAAGAAAGAACAAGGGGATATCTTAGAGAGAGAGAGAAATGAGGGAGGTAGGGAGAGCAACAAAAGGTTACAGAGAAGCAGAGGAAAAGAGAAGAGAAAAACAGATAGGGGAAGAAACAGGGAGAGGAAGACGAAGCAAGGATGAGAGAGAGAGAAAGAGAGAGATAAAAACAGAGAGAGAAAGTGATTAAAGAAAGAAATCAAGAAGGAAAGAGAAGAAGATTATCCAAATTCAATTAGAGAGAGACCGACGAATGAGAAGAGTTGCTGGCCTGCATGTGGCTGTGGAGGGGAGGAGAGGCTGCGAGGGGGAGGAGAGAGCTGGGAGAGAAGAAGTTGTTTTGGAATATATATAATAGGCTAAAGGTTGGTTTAGGGTGTATATGCATATAGTGTGAGTGATTTTCAATCGAGGGTTGGGATTTTTTAATCAATGATAAAATAGGGTTAGGGTATACATAAGCATATGGTGTGAGTGAGCTAAAATTTTATAATATAAATTAAAGTTCTTTTAAAATTGAATAATTGAAATTTAAACTAAACCATATATAATTAAAATTATTTTATCAAAATTACAAATAATCACTTTTTAAAATCAAATTTTAAATTCACTTTATCTTTTAAATCAATTTTATAAAAATGCCCATTTACGAAGGGTCGGGATATTACATTCTCCCCTCCTTAAAAACTTTCATCCTCGAAAGGAAGATGCCACCTTTTTAAAACACTAGAAATAATAAAAAAGAATCCAAAACTCAATCAACGGTAAAACACAAAACACAAATAAACAAAACAAAATCAATGATCAATCAACGAGAAGATTGAATGCCCAAAAGCAAAAAGTATACGAATAAAAACTGCATTTTAATCGCCTGCTTCTTTATGTGACAAAGCGAATGCCTTTCCTTTATTCCTGTTGATTGTTGTGCTATCGTTCTGACCTTGTTTGTTCAACGGACAATCCTTGAGATAATGCCCAGTTTTCCCACACTTAAAACAATCATAATCTTCCGATAACACTGTCCGACGTGGCTTTTGTTGCAAGTGACGCAAATAGGACGAGAATCTCTAACTTGTTTCTTTGCATCTCGTTGTTCAAAATGGTCGTCATGAAGTTTCCTTTTCTCTTACAACGAGCGATCCTTCCACAGCAGCTCTCTTGGTGGAAGATTCTGCTCCATTAACAACGTTGCTTCAACCACCGCTGCATAAGTGGTAAGCTCGTGGAGTGACATAGAACCCTTTATCTCTGGAAGAAGTCCCCTTTCAAACGTATGAGCTTCTTGATCTCACTATCAACGTAATGTGTGGCGTAGCGAGATAATTCAGCCTCCTATTAACTTGCATAATCAACAACAGTCCTATTAACTTGCATCAACCTAATAAATTCGGCCTCCTTAATCGCTATGACAGTGATTGAAAAATTCTTCTCAAAAAATAGCTCTTTAAACCGATCCCAAGTCATCGGATTATGCACAACATCATGAGCTCTTTGTGTGAGCTCCCACCATTTTGAGCTTCCCGCGTCAGCATAAAAGTTGTACAAACAACCTTTTGAATCTCAGAACACATCATAAACTGGAAGATCTACTCCAATCTCACAATCCAATCGTCAGCTAACAGTGGATCAGATGAAAGGCCATCAAATTCGGGAGGGTTCAGCCTCTTGAAGGTGTGGATCAACTGCACGTTGACTGTTGTCGTCTGTTGCGGTTGCTATAGTTGAGCTGGGCGAGTCATCACTGTCTGCCTTAACAACTCCAAAAATTCTTGAAACAATTCGATCATGGTTGTCGAAGGGTACGCAGCAGGATCAACCGGTGCATGATTGTTGTTTCTCGTAGGGGGAGCCATTACTCTACTACCCACCAAAATTCAAGACTTACCAAAAGCCTAATCTTATTGCACAAATATAACATATACGTAACAAACATGTCATAATGAAACTAAAGCATGTCATACTGAATCAATAATTAAAACATACATATCATGCGTACCTGACTTGTAAGGTGATGGAGGAGCCGAGTACGTGACATGCCATAATTTTCACTATGAAAAGTCTACAGAATCTAAAACCATTACTCTGATATCAAACTGTCAAGCCCCGACCCCGAGGGTTAAACATACGTGTAATTTCACAATTATGAAATCTCCAATTCGAAACAAACCCTAATTTTGAGAAAATTCCCAAATTGAAAATTCTTAATTTACCCATGATGGGAAAAACCCTGACCTTAAATAGCGGAAGCATTAAACTTATTCATGATCGGAATCTTAATAATAAAAATAGCGGAAGCGACAAAGTGTCTTAAATGCATAATTAATAAAACCTCAAAAAACTGAATTAAATTCTGAAATAAAGTCAAAAGTTGAAATCCATAATTCGTGAAACTTTCACTCATCGTAATTCGTAGAAAATCATAACGTAAAATAAACAACTTGAATAACAAAGTTTAACAGAAAATGTTTTTCTAAGTTTTAAATCAAATCATAAACTGAAAATATAAATTCATATGATCTAACTAGTTATGACAGTCTCCCACTCATGCTGCTTGCCATCACCACCTGCATCATAAATAACTGTGGGGGAATGAGTATTTAAAAAAATACTCAGTAAGTAAACTCACATAATAACATGCATCCACATGTCATAAATGCAATCATGATATAACATAATTGAACTTGACATATAACATAAATGAAATAAAGTAACGTACTTGATCATGACATGGCTTAACATAGCACGCAGATAACACCTGTCTCAAATAGAATCATTGAACAATCCTAATCATATCTTGGCTTATCATATCCTCTAGTTAACAACCTAATCAGAACTGATCACATGTTAACTGAAACACATCATGACGAATTGGGCGACGAAACAGATGGCACACATCGGGAGATGAAACAGATGACACTCATTGGGCGACAGAACAGATGGTACTCATAGGTGATGAAAAACGTGAACAGATAACACCTCATGAGTGACGGAAAACATTTACAAATGACACCCAATGAATGACTAAAACATGAACAGATTACACCTTATGTGTGATAAGCATGAACAGATGACACCCCATTCGTTTAACAGAACATAACGTGAACAGTCCTTATTCCTTGAGGTCATGCTTAAGTTCATATTTTTCTTAATTACCACTTGAATGAATTAACCCCATAACTTGCATAATCCAACGTATGACAATAATTAATCATATAACGCATACTGATACATATAACAGAATCAAACGTGATAACATACTGCGTAAAATCAGTCGTACTCAGACATTTATCTCATGATAATCACATTAATAACTGAACAGTAATGAATTACCAAAGTGTTAACCAAATATAATAATTATTGGAAAATGTTTAAACAGATAATGAATATATGATACACTTATAATATCAGAATCACATCGTTATATAAGTCAATCTACACAAACATATATATGAATGTAACATGTTTATAGATAATTAAAACTGATGAGAATAAGACATTACATTTATCACACGTGGTGGGTCACATTACAAAGTAATTTCACTTACTTACGCATATATATATACATATATATATTTATCACACATGGGTCACATTAGGATATAAATTCACTTACACAAAGCATATACATTTATAATAATGTGATTCACACCATTATATAAGCCTACTTACCTGAAGCGGAAGAATGAATTAAACAATTAATGACCTGAAATCCCAAAAAAAAAATATAATCACTAAATTGTTTGAAATAAAATAATATAAACACATTTTTAATACCATAAAATAGAAAATATAGATTTAATTAAAACAGTGCAAAACGGTCAGAACGAGGTCAGAAAATAATATATCAGGTCTAGAGTCAAAAGATAAAGCTTCGGGTCAAATGGTTCAAACCGGGCTGGTTCGGACCAGTTCGGTTCGATTTTATCTGATGGACCGGTTCAAACCGGTTCGAGAAAGCTGAACTGCTTCGGTTCGATGCAAGACCCAGTTGCAGAATAGAAAACACGAGAAAACAGGGGGGAAAGAAAGAGAGAGAAAATGAGAAAGAGCGAGAAATAAAGAGGGGAAGAAAAATAGTGAG
The DNA here is from genome assembly GCA_003255025.1 of Datisca glomerata. NCBI lineage: Eukaryota > Viridiplantae > Streptophyta > Magnoliopsida > Cucurbitales > Datiscaceae > Datisca > Datisca glomerata. The sequence continues at coordinate 73,564 of QANY01004429.1, read as the reverse complement.
GGGGTCTGAGAGGGGAAGAGAGAGAGGGATGTAGAGAGAAGTAGAGAGAGACAGAGATAGAGAGAGAGAAACAAAGGGCGAGAGAAAGGGAAACAGAGTGAAGGGGAAAGAGGGCCTTGGTGATAAACCATCAGTGATGGCAGAAGCAAAAGGAGAGAGGGAGACAGAGGAGAAGAAAGATGCAGAGAGAGTCAGAGAGAGAAAATGAGAGAGAGAGAATGAGAAGGAGAAAGAACTAGAGAAGGGAAGGAAGAAAAAATATTGAGGGAATGAAGAAAGAACAAGGGGATATCTGAGAGAGAGAAACAAATGGAATGAGGGAGAGCAGCAAAAGGTTACAGAGAAGTAGAGGAAAAGAGAAGAGAAAAATAGATAGGGGAAGAAACAGGGAGAGGAAGACGAAGCAAGGACGATAGAGAGACTAAAACAGAGAGAGATTAAAGAAAGAAATCAAGAAGGAAAGAGAAGAAGATTACCCTAATTCAATTAGAGAGAGACCGATGAAGGAGAAGAGTTGCTGGCCTGCAGGTGGCTGTGCAGGGGAGGAGAGGTTGCGAGGGGGGAAGAGAGAGCTGGGAGAGAATAAGTTGTTTTGGATTATATATAATAGGTTAAAGGTTGGTTTATGGTGTATATGCATGTAGTGTGAGTGAATTTCAATTGAGGGTGTAGATTGCCTAATTAAGGATAAAATAGGGTTAGGGTATACATAAGCATATGATGTGAGTGAGCTAAAATTTTATAATATAAATTAAAATTCTTTTAAAATTGAATAATTGAAATTTAAACTAAATCATATATAATTAAAATTATTTTACCAAAATTACTAATAATCACTTTTTAAAATCAAATTTTAAATTCACTTTATCTTTTAAATCAATTTTATAAAAATGCCCATTTACGAAGGGTCGGGATATTACACACGATCTTTGAGAATTGATAATGAATTCCCTACATCATAATTAAAAATATAGAGAATAATTGAGAGAAAGAATGAGAGAATAACAACACTATGATTTACGTGGAAAACCTTTAAAGGGGAAAACATCACGGGGAGATTTTGATAGTATTTCATTATGGAGAAAGGGTTTACAAGGCTAATGCAAGCTACATAGTCAGTTTATTTCCTAAGGGTGTTGAGAGTTATTGTCTTCTGTTTGGAGTTACATCTTGCCTTTATTTATAGGCCTTCAATCGGTTACATATAATCCAATACAGCTTATCTAATTCTATCTGAAAATAAGATTAATAGAATATTCTCTAAGATCTAGCTCATCGACATTAACAACTTAGTAAATCTTGACTGTTTGATCAATCCAATGGCCTTGATTAACTTTTTTTTAGATTATCACGTCGATAGTCCATGTACTTTTGTCTGATTGGTTTATTCTTCATAACCGCCTAGTTGATTATAAGGTTCTCGCTTTATCTTCTCCTCGATTGAGTCTTCGGTCTAGATCTTGCCACGTGTCGCGTGAAATTTTACATGTACATTGGGCCTCATTACACTCAACGGAATTTTATTCGTTGATATGTAATGATCATCTTTTCTTGTTCTGATGTTACGTATGCCCGTTTATGTTCTCACACACTTCTTGAAAACATGCAATGTAGTTTTCCAGGAAACTTTTCGATTGTCCGTTGTCAGTGGTGGTTTCTCCTTTTTCTTCTGCCATTACGTTTTTCTGTTCCTGTTCACAAATGTTTTTCAGTTGTCGAGCAATTTTTTTTATTTTTTTGTATCAGTTTGCTGTCGATGATGATTACTTCTTCTTCGTTTGTTGTTATGCCTTTTGTTCATTTCACTACGAACTCATTGATAGAGTTTTTCCCATTTTTTCATTTTCATTTTCCTTCTCTCGTACGTTAAGACCTGTGACAAGAATGTTGTAAAATAACATAATAACTTATTGAGATGGGTAAGGAGCGAGTGTAACGTTTCGTAATTACATCGCATGTGTTTGAGTTTGATGTTCAGCATCTATTGGTAGAATTTCTACTGCTTCCTTATTTTCTTTTTCCTTCTCTCGTTTCATATTTTCCCTTTGTACTTTTACTTCGATCAACGTGAATTACTTTGTTTGTGCAATTTTTCTTCTATTGAACTCCCTTTTGTTGTACTTCATTCAAAGACTTAGCAAAATTTGAGGATCAAAATCTGGTATTGTACCGACTTCAAACTTTCAACGGAATCCGTTAAATAATTAGAAAGTTTTTTACTCTCACTTCTCTTGAGAATAACTATTTTTTTGTGAAATCTATTCCCGAGTATAAGACTTTAATTTTCTTATGCTATACATGATTCCTCAAGGACTTAGGTTCATATAAAGAACCATGGCCCCGTCTTCATTCTGAGATAAGAAATTACGAACTATCATTTTCTTTTGAGAGGAGGACTTGGGTTCAAATAAAGAACTATGACCTCATTTTTAATTCCATATGAGAACAGCATCCGTAGACATTCCCTAGGTCTCAGGCTCCTTCCGTGGAATCATGGCCCCGTTTTGATTTACTACCATTCACCAATATAGTTTTTCTTGTTCCATTTTTTTTCCCGCTTTGCATTTTTTTTATTTCCTATTTTTCCATTTCTCATTTTCAGTTTCCTTTTTCTGCTTTGAACTTTTTACTTCCTTTTCTAGCTTCTTTTTCCTTTACTCACGGCCTTCCCGTTCTAAAACGTTGAAGTCGCGACCTTCCTTTACTTGACTTTTTTACTGGCTTTTTCTTTACTCAGTTTTTCTTTACAGAGCTTTTCTTTTCGACCTTTATGTACTCAGCTCAGTCTTTCTTTACTCAGCTCAGTCTTTCTTTTCACTTTTCTTTACTCGACTTTTCTTTACTCACCCTGAAGTTCTTTCCTCAACTTCAATTCTTTTCTGCTCCTCAGTTCTTTTCTCAACTTCTTTTTCTTTTCTGCTCTGAAGTTCTTTCCTTAACTTCTTTTCTGTTATGCTCTGAAGTTCTTTCCTAAACTTCTTTTTATGTTCTGGATACTTTCCCATTCTTAAGACATTTCTTTTTCTGTTCTTCAGACTTTCCCATTCTGAAGATATTTCATTTTCCCGTTCTGAAGTCTGAGGATGTTTCCTTTTACGTTCTTTCAAACTTTTCTGTTCAGAGAATGGTAGACGCTCCAAGAACTTAGACTCTTTCAGTGGATCCATGACCCCGTTTTCACTTTGATAGGAACTTACAAACTGCCAATTTTCTTTTGAGATGAGGATTTAGGTTCAAATAAAGAACCATGGCCCCATTTTTACTTTGATCGGGACTTACGAACTGTCTATTTTCTTTTGAGAGGAGGACTTAGGTTCAAATAAAGAATTATGACCTCATTTTTACTTCCTTCTGAGAACGTCCGTAGACATTCCAAAGAAATTAGGCTCCTTCCGTGGAACAATGTCCCATTTTGATTTCCTTCTGAGAACGGTGTATGTAGACGCTCCCAAGGACTTTGGCTCCTTTAGTGGAACCATGGTCCCATTTCGATTTTCTTCTGAGAGTAGGACTTATAAAATGCCCCTCCCAAGGACGTACCCCTATAGTTCCTTCTGAGAGTAGGACTTATGAAATGCCCCTCCGAAAGACTTACGCCCGCCTTTAGTTCCTTCTGAACGTAGGACTTATGAATTGCCTTTCCTAAGGACTCACGATGTTAGTTCTTTCTAAGAGTAGGACTTATGAATTGCCCCTTGCAAGGATTCACTCCCTTAGTTTCTTCTGAGAATAGAACTTATGAACTGCCCTTTCCAAGGACTTACACGCCCTTAGTTCCTTTAGAGAACAAGACTTAGGAACTTCCTGCTCTCAAGGACTCACGCCTTAGTTTCCATTGTTGTTGAAGAAGAGAGAAAGTTGACGCCAAATATTTGTCTTGTAAGCAGTTTGCACGTTATCATGTCATAAGTTTTTATAGAAATTCCAAATTGATTCTATGAAATTCTTCAAGAAGTCAATTTTCATATTCCTCCGATGATATATAATTCTTCATGTAATTGGTTCCCAGTCGGTACAGTTTAATTAATAAATTTGACAGTTCCGCATAATATGCTTTCTGTGTCTTTTGAACGAAATTTCTATATTGAATTCTGTAAAATTCTTCAATAAATAAATTTTTGTATCTTTCCGATGATTTAAGATTCACCGTATAGTTGGATTCATCAAATATATTTTAGTTTCTGAAATTGATCGTTCTACATATTCTGCTTTCTTGAACAGCCTACACAAAAATTGTCATAACTTTTGTTCGAGAGCTCCAAACCGAGTTCTGAAAAATTCTTCAAGAAATAGATATCCATATTTTTCTAATGATATATTGTTTTCTATGTAATAATAACAAAATTGATATAATTTAAAAAATAAATTTGAGAAGCATTCATATATTTACTTTCCTGAATATCACCAACGAGAGTTGCCATAACTTTTGATCGGGAGCTTCAAATTGATTTTCGTAAAATTATTCACAAGGTTGATTTCCGTATCTTTCCGTTGATATAAGATACGTAAGAATCGTCATAAATTTTTCTCATGAGCTCTAAATCAAGTTCTGCAAAATTCTTCAAACAGTAGACATCTACATATTTCTCATGATATATTATATGCTATATAAGTCTGCTTAAGAAATTAAATTTGAAAGATGTAATTAAGTTTAGTTTCTCTATATGAAGACTACCATACTTTTGATTTGGAGCTCAACTTGAATTTTGTAAATTTCTCCATGAAGTAGACTCTCATATCATTATAATTATGTGACTCACCATGTAATTTTTCATCTAGCTTCTTTTGTTTTAGTTTCCATTGCTCCCGTTGTCGGTTCTGTTGTTAAGACATTTTTATTCTCATTGTTTGTACATATTTTATTTTCCTCATAAAGTCTATTTGAAGGGTTATCAAGTCGTAGCCTTCCGTTCTAATAATTTGAATGACTGACTTTTTTGTTTTCCTGATCTGAAGTGTCAGATTGCTTGTCGAAAGTGGTAGCTATCCTGTTTTGAAGTGTCAGCCTTCTTGTCTGAAGTGAACGTGATTCTATGCTCTTCTTTTCTTTTCTGCCAAATTTCTATTCTGAAATTCTCTTCCTTTCCTTTTCTTTTCCGAAGAATTGAAGGTTCTCTTATCTGAACTTCAACTTTTTTGTTCTGCAGCTCTAACTTTAACTTTTCTAAAACTCTGACTTTAACTTTTCTGTCCTAATGCATTTTTTATTTTATGAGCTTTCTCATCTAAGCTTTCTGAGCTCTTTTGATCTGCGTATTCTGAGCTCTTCTAGTCTAAGTTTTATGAGCTTTTCTAATATGAGTTTTATGAGTTCTTTTGAGCTTTTCTGATCTGAGCTCTTATGAGGTTTTCTGATATGAGCTTTCTGAGCTCTTTTGAGATTTTCTAAGCTCTTCTGCTCTAAGATTTCTGAGTTTTTCTGATCAGAGCTTTCTGAGCTCTTCTGGTCTAAGCTTTCTGAGCTTTTCTGGTCTGAACTTTATGAGCTCAAATTTTCTTATCCGCTCTAATTTTTTTTAACTTGACCTTCCTTGAACGAATTTCTTTTCTGATCTCCTTCCTCTCTTTTTTCGGTTGCTCTTAGCCTAGGTGTCATAGGTGGAGCTTCGATCATCTGGTAGTCCGCGGGTGGCAGTTCATGGGTTTCACCGGCCCCTCGTGGTGGTTATTGGATTTGCATAATTCAATTCCATGAATTGAATTATAATATTTTTTTTAATTATAATTGTACAAAATAGATAAATCAAATCGAATAAGAATGAGTGAATTTACCATTCCTCGCTCTGTTTCCGGTTCCATTGTCATTTTCACTACTACTTTTTTGTTCTTTTGCTCATGTTGTTGAAAGCACGTTTCGTTTGGTGCGTTCTTCGCTCTGATCTGGCGCTCTAATTCCCATTCCTATTAAGAGTCTGATTTGGAGCCCTAATTCCCATTCTCGCTAAGAGTCTGATCTGGCGCTTCGGTTTCTGTTCTCGCTAGGGGGTCTACTTTGACGCTTCGATTTCTGTTCTCGTTAGGGGTCTACTCTTACGCTTCGATTTCTGTTCTAGCTGGGGGTCTGCTTTTACGCTTCGATTTTTGTTCTCGTTGGGGGTCTGCTCTTACACTTCGATTTATGTTCTCGCTAGGGGTCTACTCTTACACTTTGATTTCTGTCCTGACGTTTTGACTCTCTTTAATCATTTCTTTTGTCGTTTCTCATCAGTTCTTCGCTCTATTTTCAGTTCTGTAGTCATTTTCGTTGATCCACTTCTTCTTTTGCTTTCGGTGTTGGAAGCGAGTTTCATTTGGTTTTGAACATTTGAGGGAGGGATTCCTTGAGTTTTTTCTCATCTCTCAATAAAGCACCAAATGTAAAGGAAAAAATTCACGGTCTATGAGAATTGATCGTGAATTCACTACATCATAATACAAAAATATAGAGAAAGAGAAAGAATGTGAGAATAACAACACCATGATTTACGTGAAAAATCCTTAAAATGAAGAAAGACCACGAGGAAGTTTTGATAGTATTTCATTATGGAGAAAGAGTTTACAAGGCTAATGCAAGTTGCATAGTCAGCTTGTTTCTTAAGTGTGTTGAGAGTTATTGTCTTCCGTTTGGAGTTACATCTTGCTTGTATTGATAGGCCTTCAATCGGTTACATATAATCTGATACAACTTATCTAATTCTATCTGAAAATATGATCAACAAAATATTCTCTTATCAACATTAACAACTTAATCAATCTTGACCGTCTGATCAATCCAATGATCTTGATTAACTTTTCTTTGGATTACCACGTCAGTAATCCATGTACTTTTGTCTGATTGGTCTATTATTCATAATCACCTAACTGATCATACGGTTCTCACTCTATTTTCTCCTCGATGGAGTATTCGGTCTAGATCTTACCACGTGTCGTGTGAAATTTTACTTGTATAGGTGGTTAAACTAAATAAGAAAAATAAAATCACGTCTTAGTTATTAATTATAATTTTTAGTTCAACGATAAACATTTAATCCTATAAATTTTTATTTGATCATTTCATAATAATATTCTTGTATTTTTTGAGAATTTAGCGAGATGGACTCTGTAGATATTTGGAGGGAATGGATTAAAAGTCTTCCTCAAAGACTGTGCCAACTGTTGTGGCTCAATTTTGGAAGCACACAACAAAATATAGTAAGCCAATCGTCCTCTCTTCCTTGAACTCTCTCGCAAGACAAAGCAAACATGTAACTGGAGACAAACCTATCGGAGGCGACACCTGTCAAAGAGCATCGGAATAAAATGTCCAACTTTAGACAACAATAATACAGAACTGTAAATTTACCACATGAGAATGAAGTTTAGGGGTTGTTTGGTTTAGGGTAAGTTCGGATGAGAATTGAATATTAATAGGAATCTAAAGGATTCATATGTTTGGGTAAGAGTACCTCAAAGGGCATTGCATTCCTGGAGGATTGGGATGGCTCCTCTCAGGAGCTATCTGATACATCTTCAATAGAGGAGGTATCAGATACCTCCCTCTTGTTTCTCCTTTAATTTTTCAATGATTTTTTTATTTCTCTTATTTCTTCATTCATTATATTTTGCAATTTGGAAACAAAAGTCTCCGACATAGGATAAATTATACTTCTCTCTTTTCCAAATGGTAGTTGTTTTTTTAATCAGTTTTTAACTTATAATTAAATGGGTTTTGAAGTTTTATGCCTAGTTGACTTTTTAACTTAGATTTTAATGAAATTTATATTCTTATCTGAATTTTTGTCTCTTTAAATTTTTATGTTGGGATTATTAATTTTTCATATAATTTTTAAAAGAATATTTGAAGGATTAAAGATAAAACTATAATATCATATACATTTTATCATTAAAAAATTTTATGAACCAAATAAAGTAATCTTGCAATATCATTAATATAGTACAAGATTCATGTCAATTACCAAATATAGTAATAATGTATTCCCACTAATATAATTCTCGCATATCACATTCTGACTAATCATATTGTTGAATTTAATGTGTAAAGACAAAAATAATCTTTTAAGTTATCACTCAAATTAATAGTTTACTAATTGAATACTCAAACTAATAATTTACTCATTGAAATATATTATGATAAACTTATCCAATCTAACATAATTAAATGATCAAATCTAATATAATTCAAATTTATAATAAACGTAATATTATAAATCTTAAATTTAAATCAACAATCAAAATCTATAACTCAAATCCGCAATCCAACAATTTAGTAACGTAGCCTAAAAGGTTTGTAAACCTTCATTGATAATGGACACTTAACATGTGTTCTTTTTTAGTCATAATCTACATAGTGACTGGTATAAAGCCTAATATATTAATCATATTAATAAATGAATAAATGGATATGTGACACGTGATATATTTTAGGGATATCTGAGTTGATCTCTCTATTCCATTTTTAACTTTATGGAAGTGTATAAAGTCGAACCTCTCTAATGGGGTCGATCTCAATGAATTATCACGTGTGAGAGAGTTGATTTGCTCATATCCTGTCACGTGTAATATTAGATGATGAAGTTGTGTTATGATACTTCGAGCTCCATAGCAATCATCCTGAATAAATAGAAAGAACCCAATTGTCGTCTGAGACTTCGTTTCAGTATTGAGTTGACTGAGAATGCATTATATCATTACCTCTTCATTGGGGCTGACCCAATTGCACTTAATACAATAAAGGTTAATATCATATAACCCTATTTTGGAGAGAATTATAAGAATGGTCACTTAATTTTTTAATTATAAGAATGATCGGAGGTTCCTACTAAAAAAAGATAATTATTATGTTGCCCTACAAAAATCACAAATAAAAATCGTAAGAACAGCATGCACGGATCACGATGCAACGCGTTCATCGTGAGTCGTTCAGCGCATTTAAAAAAAAGCGTGTACACAATTGCTGTGCGCTGGCCAGTGCACAGTGACTAATCACTGTGCATGTCAGAGCACAGCAAAAAGTCATTGTGCGCCGACGCAATGCATAGTACACTGACGTAGTACACAGTATGTTTTTTGTTATTATTTAAAAAAATGTTTGCACATATAGTATATGAATTAGGTACATATGGTAACTAATTTAGATACTGATTTATTTATAAATACCAAAATAATCTGAAACATAACACTCTTACTCTACATATATGTGTAGTATAAAAATTAGATGTGTATGGTATCTAATTTAGATACCATAGCATAGAACAAAAATTCAAAAAACGTATGTTATCTACTTTAAATAAATTTGATACGTATGGTATCTAATTTAGATACCATAGTGTCTTACAATTTTTTGAAAAAAAATTGCCAGATTCACATGGGAAAATGACGAGAAGTTCATTGATGTTGGAAGAATTGATGGAATATAATTCAAATTAATCAACACTTTCAAGAGAACAAAGAAAATAAACAATGTTTGAAAGCGGAAGTATCGGCTGAACAAAGATAGTCGGGTACGGGTTAGAAGACTCGGGTCAGGTAATGGGTTTAAGAGGTTGTGATTGTGGTTGTGTTGCCGGCGGCGATGATGGAGGAGGTGTGGCTTCAACTTGAACTACCCGGCTGCTATTGCTGCTACTGCTACTGTTGATGTTATGGTTGTTAGGGGAGGGAAGGAGATATGCGTTTGGGTTTTGTTGCTGTTATTGCCTTGGAGAAGTCTCCATTTATGGGTTTGCTCTTTTGAGAAAGAGAAAATAGAAGAGAGAAAAAGTTTAGCTCGAGAGAGAGAAGGGAAATATAGGAAAATATCAAAAAAATTAACTGCATTTAGCTAGCACGTGAAAATTCGGCCATCCGTGCAATTTAAGAAAAAAATGGACATTTTGTTTAATACACCCTCCAAAAGTGATGAAAATTGTAAATTTCCCTATACTTTACCTAAAATTAACTTACCCTTAAACTCTATCATCTTCCCTATCAGCCTTTCAATTTTCTCTATCTGTAAATTTATCTCTATGACCGTCAGATGACTATTAAATCACCACATGCACGACGCATGCCTATTTTTTTTTAATTTTTTCCATTTCTTCAACCTCATAAGCAACTCATTTCTATATTTTTTATCCAAAATTAATCACAATTACATCTCCATCTTAATTGATTTGTCAAAATTTTGATAAATTATCCTCCAATTTTAGCAGCGGTTTGGGGTTCGTCTCCTTAAAGTTTTGTTTCAGCTTTCATCAATCATTTTTATTTTCTCCTTCATGAATGAATTGAGCTATTTTTTAATTGATTTTCTACATTTTTTTTTTATTTTTCTCCTTTATTTTTTCTAATTGATTTTTTATTCATGAAGGAGAAAAAAATTGTAGATTGATTTGTCCAATTTATTCACGAATGAAAAAAATTAAAATGATTGATGAAAACTGAAACTGAACATTAAGGAGATGAAACTCAAACTAGTTTTGAAACTGGAGCAGAATTTATCAAAATATTGACAAGTCAATGAAGATGGAGATGTAATTATGACTAATTTTTTATAAAAAAATATGGGAATGAGTAACTGATAATGTTGAAGAAATTGATAAAATTAGAAAAAAAAATTAGACATGTGTCCTGCGTGCCGATTTAACAATCATTAGACGGTCAAGAGGGTTTGTGATTGATGGAGAAAATGGAAGGACCTATAGGGAAGAGGATAAAATTTAAGGGGGGTAAATTGATTTTAAGGTAAAATACATGGGATTCTATGATATTAACCCTATAATAAATTGAGTGATACATAGATAGATGGCTGTCCTAGATTAATACTCTTAGGGGGAGACGAGCTATATATTCTAGTATTATATTGTATAGAACTGTATAAAATTTGACTACTCCACTGAGGGTCGATCTCACTAAATTATCACGTATGAGAGAGCTAGTCTTCTCATATTCTGTCACTTAAATATAGTTATTAAGTCGTGCTCTCTTTTATGATACTACAAGCTTCATATACATCACTGAAAAATATGGAGAACCCATATGGTCCCTTGGATGGATATTTGTTCTGATTTTTAGTACTCCGATACTGAGTTGCCAGAAACTACATTATATCCAACCTCTTCACTGAAGCTGATTTGATTGCACTTGAGATAACTAGTTATATACATGTGCGGTGCATATGATAACTAGTTATTTTGATTGTTTCTTATACATTATTTGTTATACCCCTACTATTCAGCTTATCTTAAGGTCAGGGGCATTTTGATCATTTTCCCTCTCACATGTATTCTACTTTAATTTGATGCATGGCGCACATTTTTTAAGTTATGTGCATATGATTAAGTGTTTTTTGTGATATAAGAGTTGTAGTGTGCTTGAGAGTTTTCTTATGTTGGTTGATTTTTATGATCATAATTTTATTGTAGGATTTTTTTATTTTTTTCTCTCTCTTATGTGGTCGGCCAAGATCAATCCCTTGTGAGAAAATTATGTAAATCTTTGAATTAATTTTGACTTCTATTTTGTTTGGATTTTTTGAATTTCAATTTTTACCTTTATATTTTCAAGGTTTGAAAATTTAGATTTGAAACCATGTTGACCGAAAATTATCCCTTGCTTTAATTTTTTTAAGTTAATTAGTTTTATCTTTTTCAAATTAATTTCAAATTTAAAGTTCTGATTTTACAAGATATTATTGTTATCATTTTAACTTATCTAAATCTAATATGTTGCTTGATATTTAAAAGATTGTTGTGATTATTTTTGCCCTAGTTTTTTCATAACCTTCTCTCTCACAAGAGCACGAAAATTATCTCCTTCCTCATATGTTTAGAACCCAAATTGCTTGAAAGGAAATTTTTTTGATTGATCGAGTTTTTGATAAAGTATCTCGTATTTGGTATAAACCTTTACTACCTTTATTTTACTTTCAACATAATAATTTCATATAGATTCTCACGTTTTATTTCTTAGATCTGTAAATACTGAGTTTTAACACCATTTTATCTTCATATAAGTCTCTTGAATCGTTTTTTTAATAAGGGAGAAACGTTTTCGATAAAAATATGATTTTTTTCATAAAAACTGAAATTTCCAGATTTTCTGGACACTATAATTTTGACTTTACTATTTGATACACAAATGAGGGAGTTTAAATCTGAAATTTTTATAGTAGATTTTTGACATGTTGAAGCACATACTGTAGAAAAAGAAGATCAAATTCGATTTCTGTAATTTTTAATAAGTTTTGAAAATTTCTGATTGTTCAAAGAAAAAACAGTTTTTAAGATCTAAGTTTAAGGTTTATTTCAGTACTGAGATCAACTCAGTTTGATCTAAAAAATTTACAGAATTATTTTAGATGAATCCGTAGTAACTCTGTGAAGTTTCAGAATTTTTTTATGAGATTTTCCTACTGGAACGTATATTTGAACCTCACTGTTTACTAGAGGAAAACAGTTTTTCATAACGATTTGATTTTCATGTTTTCATACACAAACGACATAAGATTTTCATGAAATTTTATTTGAGAAACCCTAGTATACCCAGAGTCATCCTATATGAATTTTGTAAATTTTAAGAAACCCTAGCTTAATTTTTGTCATCTTATTTTGTGTACTAAATGTATGTAGTTCTATTGTTTCATAAGTCTAACTTTCGTTTTTGTTTAGCGGGCAATCAGGTAAGCGAGTGACGTTTTGTTTGCTTTGCTGTTTTTGTAAAAAAAATGGATTCCACTCTGATTTTCTCTTCATTGCTTTGTTTAGTGTTTCTATGATGTATTCATTGTACTGATATAATGTCCTACGGGTGATGATGTTTTATGCGATTCTGAATTTTTTTACAAAAGAAACATGTATAAGATATAAAATACTTTTATATAATCACATAATGTAAAATAATGTACCGTTAGAATCACGTGCCCATCAAATCTCTTATTGTGTTACCTCATCCTTCGGGAGAGGGTATGTAGGACCTCGTCCTTCGGGAGAGGGTATGTAGGACCTCATCCTTCAAGAGAGGGTATGTATGACCTCGTCCTTCGGGAGAGGGTATGTATGTTTATGCTGTGGGTGTGGTGGTGTATTCTAATGAAAGTTGACTAGCGAACTTTATAAGATAAGTTAAATAATCTAAATGTATGGAAAGTATGTATGTAAAACTCAGTAAGTTATCTTAACACGCAAAGTATGTGAATATTTTTGTCTGATGTCATGTATGTATAGTTTTACTTACTAAGTATATTTTTTTATACTCACTCCATTTTATTAAAAAAATTCAGATGATGAAGATGCATTCATTACGGATGAAGTTTAGAGTCTCTGGCACGAGACTGAGTCAAAATCTTTATTTTGGAAAAAATAATAAGAGTTTCATATTTTTTTGTTAAGGTTTATTTAATCTTTTTTAGACATTTATGGTTAGAATTTCAATTTTATGTGATGTTTTCATATTCTCAAGGTAAATTAGACTTTGCTTCAAATAAAAATAATTTAGTTTGTTTAAATAAAAAATTTGACCGAGCTTCCACGAGTTTGATTTGCAAAAATTATCTGAAATATTTGGATAAATTTCCGGGCTATTACTGTTAGTATCAGAGCAAATGTGATTCTATAGACAAAGTATTTACTAATAGTTTTCCGAAAATTTAAGTCTTTTGACGAAATGATTTTGTGAACATTTTTCTAAATTTTATGAGTCCGTGCCAGAAATTAGGTTTGTGATGTGTCTTTGACGAGGATTAGTATTGGATCATTGATATGTTATCTCTGAATAATTTGTGTGTTTGTATTAGCTATGAGTTTTTCGAATGATTCTGAATCTATCGTTGATAATAGAGAGATCACCGACGTGGAGTCTAGTTACTCCCCATACTCCATGAGATTTAGAAGAAGCATGCTAATGAACTTGAATCATAGATTTTAGATTAGAGTATGAAACCCAACGATTATTAGGAAGGGAGTGCATAACCGTGTTGCAGTACCAAGCAGAAGGGGGCAGTACCCGCTTAGGCCTAGAGCTCTTCCCCGAGAGGAGGGAATTCGACTATATTGAGTGAGACGTGTAGGCAATTTAGACAAATCAGTTGGGTCTAACGACAAAGTGGTTACCCAACGCTTGTAAGTCACTGCTAGACGACCAGGAGCATATGTTTCTACAGTTAGGAACTTCCTACTTGGCTGCGGTTCTAATGTACACATTAACCCTAGAGTCCCTGATCCAGAAGAAGAACCAGAGGAATTTCAGAGGAGTACTAGCCAGAAGAAGGATCGGTTCAAAAAGTTTCAAGCTAGTATGAAGGTTCCAACTTGTGGATCATGTGAAAAGAATAACCCGGGGCAATGTTTCAAGGCGTTTGGCGCATGTTTCTATTGTGGTAGACTGGACATTTTCTGAAAGACTGTCCTGAGAAAAGAGACAAGCCTATCGGTCAAAGGAACGGGAATCGTCCCAAGGCATAAGGAAAGGTCTACGCCATGTCTAACGCTGATTTAGAAGATGCTTCGAATGTGGAGTCAGGTAAACTTCTCATTCATAGAGTTGTTGCATTCGTATTGTTTGATTCTAGCTCTACGCATTCCTTTATTTCTGCTAAGTTCACTAAAAGATTAAATGTGGAATTGGTACATATTAAGGTTTAGCTTTGTGTGTGCACTCCTTCAGGGGTATTCTATATGCAAACACGGCCATCAAGTCTTATTCTGTAGTGAGTGTTGATATAGTGTTGGAGCCCTCTCTTACTCTTTTGAGTATGTATGACTTTGGTGTTATTTTTGGTATGGATTGGATAGCTTCTAACTACACCAATATTCTTTGTCATAAACGGGGGTAATGTTTAACCCTCCGGGTGAGTCAAGTTTCAAGTACAAAGGATTGCATTTGCATGCACTACCTTGAATCATATCGTCCCTACAAGCTAGATGATTGATTAGCAATTGTTGTTGGGGCTACTTGGTTAGTGTGTTGGACACACAAAAATTGGAGCAAGCGTTGAGTGAAATCAAGGTGGTTAGAGATTATCCAGAAGTGTTTCCTAAGTCGTTGCCAGGCGTGCCACCTGTTAGGAAGGTGGATTTTAGCATCGAGTTAATTCCCGAGATGGATCTTGGCTCTTACGGAGATGAAAAAACTTAAGGAACAACTCCAAGAATTATTGGACAAGGACTTTATTCACCCCAGTGTCTCACTGTTGGGTGCACTCGTTCTCTTTGTAAAGAAGAATGATGGATCAATGAGGCTTTGTATCGACTATAGAGAGTTGAACAAAGTTAGCGTTAAGAATAAGTACCCTCTATCCCAGATAGAAGATTTGTTTGATCAACTTTAGGGAGCTTACTTTTTCTCAAAGATTGGCTTGCGGTCTCGGTATCACCGATTAAGAATAAAGAAGGAGGATATACTAAAGACTACTTTTCGTACTCGTTATAGACATTACAAGTTTTTGGTCATGCCCCTTGGTTTAACAAATGCCCCTACCGTATTCATGGATTTAATGAATCGGGTTTTTCATGATTTCTTGGATCAATTTGTCATTGTTTTCGTAGATGATATTCTTATCTACTCCAAGTCTGAGGGACAACATGAGGAACTTCTCATAATCACACTTCAGATTTTAAAGGACTAAAGGTTGTATGCCAAGTTCAGTAAGTGTGAGTTTTGGCTATCTAAGATTGATTTTTTGGGACATGTAGTTTCAAAATAGGGTATATATGTGGATCTGACAAAGATAGAATTAGTGAGGAATTGGAATCTTCCAATAAGTGTTAAGGAGATTAGGAGTTTCTTGGGTTTGGCAAGCTATTATCATAGATTTATGGAGTGATTCTCTAAGATTTCTGCATCATTGACCAAGTTGATGAGGAAGAATGCACGGTATTTGTGGTCAGATGAGTGCGAAAAAAGTTTTCAAGAACTTAAGCAAGGATTGGTTTCAGCCCAATCCTTACTGTGCTCTCTAGCAGTGATGGATTTATCATCTACAGCGATGCCTCACGAGTAGGCTTAGGTTGTGTTTTGATGTAACATGGAAATGTTATAGCCTATGCGTCCCGTCAACTGAAAATTTATGGACAGAACCAAAGTTGTCAGGATCGTATTTTTTACTCGGATCGGTGGAGAGGTCTACCGAATCAGATCATTGGATCAGATTGAGGATCGTAAGATCCTACCAAATGCTAATGATTATAATATTAAATAATTGTGATCCTTAAAAAAACTATTTTTAACTAAAATTAAATAATGAAAATTTGTTTTACTCTACTTTATAAATGATTGAAATATATAACGTCTCAAAATAGTCAACTCAAGCTTGATTCTAACATATAATTTTTTAAGTTGCTCAAAATAATTTTCTCACTCAAATATTCTAATGAAAACAATAACAAAGACAGTTTTCACAAAAATGTTTCTCAAAATTAAAATTATAAAATTCAGTTTTCACAAAAATGTTTCGGCGAAACCCTTTTACTCTATCATAGACATACAAATAAAATTTTATAAATTCAAAAATTAGTGTGCGAAAGTATGAGTCAAAACCCATAGAATATTACAAAGATTTAATAATTTTGATTTATGACAACATGTTAACTTGGAGGTGGGCTTCAATTACATTGAATTGAACTTAGGGAGACTTATAGAAGTGAACTTCAACAATCATTCATTTGACAATATTTAATAAAACTAAAAAAAAATATGTTATGTTAATAAATAGTCAATTCCTTAGAAAACTCATAAAAATGGTCACAAGAAAAAAATATAAAAAGTAGTCTCCTTACACGATTTTTGAAAATAAATGTACTCCCACGTGGAAGGAAGCTTACGCGTCACGTGCACCATAGCTCAAGATTTTGATAAATTATTCCGTATAAAATATATATACTTGTATAATTTTTATAGTATATTTTACATCTACAATAATGTTATATAGACTTTATGGATAAAATTCAAAATCTCGTTGGCGCTCGTAGGTGACGGTTTTTTGCACATATTTTTGGTATTGTGTTTTAATTTGGATGGCTATTTTTTTATTTTTGTTTCATCTTGGGCTATTTTTTATTTTTTTATTTTAAAATAGTCCATTCTTGATGTTGGCCCGATAAAACTACCCAAATTAAGATATGGGTAGGATCAGTACGATCCTACCGATCCTAATTGATCCTGATTCTATACTTGATCTGGATCGTTTTGAAATTATAGGATCGTCGATCGTACGATCCTGATCGTGATTTTGATAATTATGGATAGAACTACCCAACCCATGACTTGGAACTTGCAGCGGTAGTTTTTTACCTATAAGATCTGGCGCCATTACATGTACGGAACGAAGGTCGAGATATACACACATTATAATAGTCTAAAGTATCTTTTCACACAAAAGGAGCTTAATATGAGACCACAAAGATGGTTAGAGTTGGTTAAGGATTATGACTGTGTGATTAGTTATCACCTTGGAAAAGCAAACATGGTATCTAATGAATTAAGTAGGAAATCAGGGTCTCTAGCAGCTCATATTTCCAATCATAAATTTATTCAAGATGACTTAGAAGGTTTGGAGTTAGACATTTTGGTCCAGAAGACTTCGGCTAGGTTAGTTAAACTAGCGATGCGACCTACACTATGAGATAGGATACGTGAAGCATAGATTCAGAACTCTTCCCTACTAAAGATTACATCAGAGATTGGGAGTGTTAAAAGGAAAGGCTTCTCATTATCTCAAGGTGGAATACTTGAATTCAATAATAGAGTTGTTATACCTTTGAAAAAGGAGCTAAAAGGGGAGATTCTCTTAGAAGCCCACTCTACTCCCTACTCGGTTCACCCGGGTAGTACAAAAATGTATCAAGACCTACGCAAGAATTTTTTGTGGAACAATATGAAGGGAGATGTGGTAAAGTTTGTGGAGAAATGTCTTATTTGTCAACAAGTGAAGGCTAAACGCCAACGCCCTTCTAGTCTTTTACAATCTTTAAAGATTTCAAAGTAGAAAGGGGAGCATATATCGATGGATTTTGTAGTGGGTTTGCCAAAGACTACAAGAGGTTTTGATGCCATTTGGGTTATAGTCGATCGTTTGACTAAGTTCGCTCATTTCTACCAGGACGAGCGGCATTCTCAGTGGAAGATTTGGAAAATTTAAACATTAAAGAGATTGTTAGACTCCATGGGGTACCTGCATCTATAGTATCAGACCGTGATTCAAAGTTTACTTCTGGATTTTAGTGAAGTCTTCAAGAGGCTTTGGGCACCCAACTGAATTTCAGCATGGCTTTTCACCCTCAGACAGATAAAGAGACAGAGCGGACCATCCAAACCCTTGATGTTATGCTACGGGCATGTGTGTTAGATTTTTAAGGGAACTGGAGTGACAAGTTGCCACTGATTGAGTTATTATATAATAATAGTTATCAGACAACAATTGGGAAGGTGCCCTCTGAAGCATTATAAGAAAGAAAGTGTCTATCTCCAATTCAATGGGAAGAAATTGGTGAAAGGAAGTTGCTTGGTTTGAAAATAGTTCAGCAAGCTAATGAAGACATTGGCAAAATTTGAAAAATGATCTAAACCGCTTAGAGTCGCCAAAAGATTTATGTTGATGTATGTATGAAAGACTTGGAATTTATAGTCGGAGACATGATATTTATCAAGATTGCACCAGTCAAGAGAGTTATGAGGTTTGGGAAGAAAGTTAAGCTTAGTCCTCATTTCATAGGGCCTTACGAGATTTTGGAGCGAATAAGAGTTGTTGCATATCAGGTAGCCCTACCCCCAACTTTGACAGGAATACATGATTTGTTTCATGTGTCTATGTTACAGAAGTACATTCCAGAACAGTCGCATATCCTGAGTTATGAGCCACTTCAGTTATGGGAAGATCTATCTTACAAAGAAATTTAGATTCAGATCTTAGATCGAAAGACGTAAGTGTTACGCCATTAGGAAATCCCCTTGGTCAAAGTACTTTAGAAAAATCATCAAGTGGAAGAAGCCACTTGGGAACGAGAGGAAGAATTTTGAGCCTTATATTCGTACCTTTTCTAAGATCTTACTCTAGTAATTTTCAGGGACAAAAATTTTATAAGGAGAGGGAGGATGTTACACCCCTACTGTTGGGCTTATCTTAAGGTTGGGGGCATTTTAGTCATTTTTCTTCTCACACGTATTCTACTTTAATTTGATGCACGCGTCAAAAAAAATTTAAGTTATGTGCATATGATTAAGTATATTTTGTGATATAAGAGTTGTGGTATGATTGAGAATTTTTTTAATTTTTTTATGTTGGTTGATTTTTACGATTATAGTTTTTATTGTAGGGTTTTTTTCTCTCTCTTATGTGGCAGCTATGTCCAATCCCTTGGGGGAAGTAATGTAAATCTTTGACTTAATTTTGACTTCTATATTGTTTGGACTTTTTGAAATTCACCTTTTGCCTTTTTATTTTCATTTTCAAAGTTCGAAATTTAGATTTGAAATTATGTTGACCGAAAATTATCCTTTGCTTTAATATTTTTTAAGTTAATTATTTTTTTTTTACAAATTGATTTTCAGATTTAAAGATATTATTTTATAAGATATTATTGTTATCCTTTTATCTTATCTAAATTTAATATGTTGCTTGATATTTAAAGATTGTTGTGATTATTTTTACCCTAGTTTTTCCATAACCTTCTCTCACCCAAGAGCACGAAAATTTCCTCCTCCCTCATATTTTAGAACCCAAATTGCTTTAAAAGAAGAAGTTTCGATGGATCGAGTTTTGGATAAAGTATCACGTTTTCGGTATAAACCCTTACTACCTTTATTTTACTTTCTACATAATAATTTCATTTAGATTCTCATGTTTTATATCTTATATCTGTAAATACTGAGTCTTAATACGCTTTTATCTTCATATAAGTCTCTTGAATCATTTTTTTTAATAATGGAGAAACATTTTCGATAAAAATATGATTTTTTATTATAAAAACCCGATTTCATGATTTAATATACAAATGTAGGATTTTGAATCTGAAATTTTTATAAAAGGTTCTTGATACGTCGTCACACATACTGTAAAAACGTAGATCAATATTTGATATCTGTCATTTTTAATAATTTTTGTAACTTTCTAATTGTTCAAAGAAAAAAACAGTTTTCAAGATCCAAATTTAAGGTTTATTTTAGTACTAAGATCAACTCCGTTTGATCTAAAAATTTTACAGTATTATTTTAGCTGTATCCCTAGTAACTTAGTAAAGTTTTAGAATTTTTTATTAAGTTTCCTATTGGAACGTATATTCGAACCTCACTGTTTATTAGAGGAAAATACTTTTTTGTACCGATTTGATTTTCATGTTTTCATATTCAAACGACATCGGATTTTCACAAAATTTTATTTGAGAAACCCTAATATACTCAGGGTCATTCTTTATGAATTTTGGAATTTTTAAGAAATCTTAGCTTGAGTTTTGTCGTCTTGTTTTGTGAACAATGTATGTAGTTCTAATGTTTCAGGAGTCTAATTTTCATTTTTGTTTAGCGCGTAATTAGATAAGTGAAATCTTACATATGTCAGTTTGTAAAAAAATGAATTTCACTCTGATTTTCTCTTCGTTGCTTTTTTTAGTGTTTATATGATGTTTTCATTGTACTGATAATGGTCTACGGATGATGATATTTCAGGTGATTCTGATTTTTTTGACAAAAGAAACACGTATAAGATATAAAAGACTTTTGTATGATCACAGAATGTAAAATAATGTGTTGTTAGAATCACGTATCCACTAAATATCTTTTTGTGTTACCTCGTCCTTCAAGAGGGTATGTATGACCTCGTCCTTCGGGATAGGGTATGTATGTTTATGCTCTGGGTGCGGTGGCGAGTTCTAATGGAAGTTGGCCAGCGAACTTTATAAGATAAGTTAAATAATCTGAATGCATGGAAAATATGTATGTATGTAAAACTCAGTAAGTTATCTTGACACGCAAAGTATGTGAATGTTTTTGTATGATGTCGTGTATGTATAGTTTTACTCACTGAGCATATTTTTATTATACTCGCTCCGTTTTATTTAAAATTTTCAAATGCTGAAGATTCATTTGTTACGAATGAAGTTTAGAGTCTCTGGCACGAGATTGAGTCAAAATCTTTATTTTGGAGAAAAAAAAGAGTTTCATGTTTTTTTTGTTAATGTTTATTTAATTTTTCTTCAGATGATGTTTTTAGATTCTCGAGATAAATTAGATTTTGTTTTAAATAATTTTTTTAGTTTGTTTAAATAAAAAAATTGGCTGAGCTTCTGCGAGTTTGATTTGCATTAATTATCTGAAATAACTGGATAACTTTTTGGGTTGTTACATTATTTATTCTTGTAAATAAAGAACTTTGGATAGGATTCATCTATTATTAATAAATAAAATTAAAAACTATAATTATAACTTTTATGTTTTTCATAAGCCTTACTAAAATATTTTCAATTAGTTTAGTCATGCTAGGAGAATATCCTCCATACATTTTTCAGTTTGATTCTTTTTGTATATTATTTCTTTGATCTCTATCACTAAAATATGTTTTATTCTTTTATTCATTATTGATTGAATTTTTATAATATACATCTTGATGAAAAATAACTTAATATATTATCATGTCTAAAAATAAATTTTAAATTATAAACGATAAAAAATAAAAAGTTTGCTTAAAAGATATATTATTTTGAAAAATAAGAAAATAAGAAAATTATAATTAATGATGCGTCATTAATAGACTCGAGGGTAATTTTAAAATTATAAAATAAAGAGTAATCAAAATTGTTAAAAAAAAATTTCATTCTCATCCAATTTTTAATATATTAAAGATAAATAGAACTATCCATAAATATATGAGTTGACCTTGATTCGAGGAGGAACCAAGCTGGTCTTATCATCACAAAATAGGTGTCATTTCAATATGATAGGATCAAATCCCTATTCGGTCAACCTCTATCTTCTTCTTTTTAAAGAAGATTTCGTTAATTAGACAGTAAAGAGGTCTGTAATAATCGGGGGCGAAACCTCAACTAGACCTTAGACATACAATGATAATGAGCTGGTAAGTCTATCTTCAACTAGATTATAAGATCGGAGGATAAAGTCTAAGCTATAATAACATCAGTCCACAAACTCAAAGATCTCTTAATAGAGTTTAGAATAGGGACCATATTCGCAACAGGCGGAGATTCAGACTTACATAATTGGATTAGTTTTTGAGAATCACTCCTCCAAAATAAACAGGGCCACAAAGTCTATTACATAAAGACATCCCTTTGATGAGAGCTAATCCTTCGGCTTCAAGGGGGTCAAGAACACCCGGGTAAAATTCTGAGGCTGCAAGTAAGATGTCTCCACTGCAATTTTTAACTACATATCCAAAACCTGAGGATGATGAAGATACTGAGGCATCTATATTAAGCTTCAGCTGCCCACGTGGAGGAGGAGACCAAATCTGCCGCCTGGGAGCCGAATGAAGCAAAGAAGAGGCAACTTTATATTGCTGGGCCTGGGTCCAGGCAGAGAGGACAGAGGATGTCCTGATATAAATTTCTTCACCTGAGAGAGGTCTTCCACCATGAAAGAAATTGTTTCTGGAGAACCAAATGTACCAGTATGTGACCGAAGCTTTAATCTTTGCAGAATGAACAAATTGGATCAATATTGATGCCATGCTTCTTGAGATTAAGCCTTATCGGAAGAAATTTGTTGAGAGGCTTTCCATAGAAAGATTTTAATTTTATTTGGAACATTAAAAGCCCTAAGTTTCTTCCACCAAGAGTTCAAGTCCAGACCTTTGAGAAGGACCAGCCTCAAATGAGGAGGATTGTTCTAAATGATACCCACTCTTTACAGTATAATTCCCATCCTTTGTGTAATGCCAAAATAAAAAGTCTTCCTCTTCACAAACACTAAGCCCGATAGACATAATAGCTTTCACATCTTCTTCTCGGATTGGGCAGGGGGAAATTGGCTTGAAAAAAGGTATTCTGGGAAGCCAAGGATCTGTCCACGCTTTTACTGATTACCCGTTTACAATTCTCCACCGAATGCCTTTAGAGAGAAGATCACGACTCCATAAAATGGACCTCCATGATACTGAAGCTGAATTAGTAACTGAAACCTCAAGGGAATTGGAATTTGGAAAATAGAGCCCTTTAAAAATTCTGCCAATAAGTGAATTTGGCTGAGAAAGAATTCTCCATGCTTGTTTTGCTAAAAGAGCTCTGTTAAAAGGCTTGAGGCTCCTGAATCCCAATCCTCCAAATTGTTTGGGGCGGCTTAAAAATTTCCATGTAGCCCAATGCATCTTGTTACCTTCCTTGGAGAAACCCCCACCAAAATATTGCAAATAAGGCCTCTAAATCATGACAGGGAGTGGAAGGAATGCAGAAAACCTACATAGAATAAACTGGCAAGGCTTGTGCTACCGCCTTGATAAGAACCTACTTGCCCCCACTGAAAATTGCCTTTCGTTCCATTTGCTTAGCAAATTCCAGACCTTATCCTTGAGGCTTCTAAATGTTTCTTTCTATTTTTTGCCTAAAATGGTAGGGAGTCCAGGGTATTTACCTTGGACGGGGCGGACAGGGACCCCTAAAATAGAAGCCACTAAGCTGGAAATGTTGGGGTCAGATTGCTTACTAAAAAGGCCATGGAGGATTTGTCAAATTTTTACATTGACCCAATGCTAGAGTACAAGTCTCCAAATTTTTTATAGGGTCTGAGCTTCATTTAGGCTGTTTTTTAGGAAGAAAAGACAGTCATCTGCGAAGAAAATGCAGGAAACCCATTGGCAATTTCTGCTGAGAGAGAAACCACTAAAGGTTCTTAATGAGACCGTCCTCTTAATTGAATGTAAAAGGGCATCAGCACAAAGGATGAAAAGGAATGGGGAGAGGGGGTCCCCTTGACGAAGGCCACGCGTGGGTGAGAAATGACCATGGGGTTTACCATTTACAATGACAGCCATGGAAACCGAAGATATACACCTCATGATAAGGGCAATCCAGTTTGGTTTAAAGCCAAGATTCCCCAGCGTTTTTTCTAAAAACCTCCATTCGATGCGATCGAAAGCTTTGCTCATATCTGTTTTAAGCGCTGCATATCCGGTTTTCCTTTCTTTTTTCTGTTGATAAAGTGGATAACCTCCTTGGCGATAAAGATGTTGTCTGTAATAAGCCTTCATTTAACAAAACCACTTTGCTCCTCCGTGATGATATTTGGCATCCACTGATTTAGCCTATTCGTAATGGCTTTGGAGACAATTTTGTATAAAACTTTGCAAGGGCTAATTGGCCGATAGTGTGTAGGAGATCTCATATTATCAGATTTTAGAATGAGAGCTAAGTTTTGCCGCAAAGTTCCTGTGACGCGGAGCAGCGATTGCAAAATTATTTTAAGAAATAAAAATTTAGAGTCGTCATTAATTATTTTAAGTCGTGATTATTCATATAATTTTAAAAACAAAAATTTTGGTCTACGAAAACTCAAAGTTGGTTCGAGAGTAATTTATGTATAAGAAATATATTAGCACCCCACAACACTCGTTATTAAAATGGTTAACAAATTCAATCAAACTCTAATCAAACTATATTGAAAAGAAAATAATAAATAAGACTTAATGAAATTTATTTTTGAATGTCTCATTAGGTACATTTTTGTATCATAATATGAATCAAAGTAATTGATCTTTAATGGGTGGTACAAAAATCATTAATTTTTTTAAACCAAAATATTATTGGGATCATTCTCGGTATCCAAAAAGTAACTGTTCACCTCAATAGTTCGAGAAGTTTGGTATTCCAAAAATCTCAAAACCCGTCATTGTGATTTTAGTTAAAAAAAAAATTGATAAAGATAATATGATTTAAATTTACATGGTATTTTGTGACCCAAACATATACATGTTATTACAGGTGAATAGGCATAAATCACATACATATATGTCATTATAAATGAATTAAACACGAATCACTTTTTTAAATATGATAATACAAGAGTGTTAATAAATAAAGAAGTAAAGAAAGCTATATTAATACTTATATAAATAAAGAAATAACTAGTTGTAGGATGAAAAAGTGAAGAAAAATATGTAAAGTTGAAAATAAATATGCAAAACATGTAAAATATATGAAGCGAAATAAATATAAAATAAACATATATTAAAGAAACAAGAAAGAAAGAGAGAAAATTAAAATTAAAAAAACACAAACAAATAAAGGGGGGACAACAGAGTGATGCACCCCTCTCTTGTCAACTTAAGATTATAATTATAATATTAAAAAGATAAATTAAGATTAAATTCTTTATGCATATGTAAATGTAAAATTTCATAAAATTATATATATATATATATTACTAAGAATAAATCATTAGTATAAATATACCCTTTATTTTTAACTAAATGGACTACTAATTACTAATTATCATTTTTTCTTTAATCATTGTTATTTAAATAACAACGAAAAATTACAGATGATAACTAGTTAAACTGAGCATCACACAAAAAATGATAAAATCTCGAAATTAAAATATTTTTTGGGGTATAAATATACATTGTTTATTTTTATACTACTTAGTTTACTAATTATCATTATTTTCTTTCTTCCATCATTGTTAATCAAATAGCAAATGAATGATAATGGACGGTAACTAGTTCAAACAAGTGTCACGAAAAAATAGTAATAAGGTCTAAAAAACGTGTATGAACAAAAACGATTCAAAACTTAAACATTTGCATAATCTTTATCCATATAGATATTTAACTCTCTACATGATATTTTACACATTTTTTATGTATGACAAATTATCATAGGAGATTTTTTGCATGCAATTTACACTTTTAATCCATTAAAATGTTGATTCATATTGAATTAATTTGCACCTCACAAAGGTTTTAGCCTCATTCTCATTTATTGGGTTGATGAGAAAGATATCTCATTATCAAGTTTGAAGAAAATCATTAACTCATTGAAATAAAACTCAAGATTAAGAGTAAAACATGAAGAATAAGGGAACAAACATTTCAACTTTTATTTATGGAAAATGAAACACTACATGAGTATGAATGAGAAATGATGAAGAATAATGAACAATATATGTTGTTGGCTAAAGTGCAAGAAATTTAAACTATATTGAAAAATAAGAGAAGATGAATAGATGAATAGAAATGTAAACTCTCATCCTCTCTTTCTTAGAAAATCTTTTATATTTCCCATTCTCTCTCTTTAAAATTATCAATTTCCTTCTCTCAAAAGGCCTCCTTCAAGTGATGAGTCACTCCCTATTTATAGGTAAAATTAGGGTTTGCCTTCTTACATTTAGTACGTATGCTCCTTTTTTATTTTTTTAGTTATTGTACTCTTTTTCATATTTTGGGCTATTTTTCAAATCATAAACATAATTTTATACTAGTATATGGGTCAAAAAATAAAATGTGTATTTTTAAAGTATTGGACCAGATAAAATATGGTATCTACAGTTGTCACATTTGTTCACGCTTCTAAACATAAAATGTGTACAAAAGTGTAGATGAATATTTTAATTGGTATGAAAAAAGATTATCTGGATAAGGGAAATAAAAAATCTTGACTGATTTGGGCTCTATGAAATGACATAAATGTGAAATGAACCTGGATAGACACAGGCTTCGACCTCGACTTGATTTGGATTCGATTTAACCAGAGGTATTTGGAAAGAAATGGACCTGGATAGACACAAGTTTCGACCTCGAATCAGTTTGGGTTCGATTTAACAAGAGATATTTGAAAGAAAATGGACATGGATAGACACCGGCCTTGACTCAGTTCGGGTTCGATTTAATCAGGGATATTTGAAAAGAAACGGACCTGGATAGAAACAGGCTTCGACCTCGACTGAGTTCGGGTTCGATTTAATCAGAGATATTTGAAAGAAAACGGACATGGATGAACACATGTTTTAAACTTGACTCAATTCAGATTTGATTTATTCAGAGATATTTGATAAGAAACGGACCTAGATAGACACATGCTTCAACCTCGACTCAGTTCAGGTTCGATTTAACCATGGATATTCGAAAGAAAATGGACTTGGATAGACATAGGCTTCGACCTCGACTCAATTCAGGTTTGATTTAACCAGAGATATTTGATGAGAAACGGACCTGGATAGACATAGGCTTCGACCTCAACTCAATTTGAGTTATATTTAACCAAGATAGAAAATGAATGGACATGGCGCTGACACCAGCTTCGACCGCGACCAAATCGAGTCCAATTTAACCATATTGATTGAAACGGATCAGGCGCAGACACCAGGCTTCGACCGGGAGTAAGTCAGGTTCGATTTAACTATATTGAAAATGAACTAACTTGGCACTGATACCAGGCTTCGACCGTAACCGAGTCAGGTTCAATTTTACTATATTGATTGAAATGGACCTAGTGCTGACATCGGGCTTCGACCGCGACTGCGTCAGGTTCAATTTAGCTATATTGAAAATGATGTTGAAATTGACTTATGCAAGTCTCAGATGATAACAAAAGATAAATAAATGCAGGCTATAAATACTGTAGTTTTGTCGAAATGGAATGGCCTTATATTTTTATTTATTGTTAATGGGTTAATGGCAAGGGTGGAAAAATTAAATACAGTATACCCGTTCCGAATCAGTATGTTATTTTGTTTTACGCCCTGTAATTCTTCCTTAGTCAGGCTTGGCCAGAATAGCAGAGCAAGTACAAGTCCATAAATTTCAAACGGATGTTCTTGATGACTTGAAATAAATGAAACAACTAGTATGATGCATATCTATGCCATGAAATTCTTGACTTATAATGCAAGTGAGCTGATCATGACAACGTGAATACCACGCACGATTGTGAACATTTTAAGAAAATTTTATGATAGGTTTTTATTATTATTTTTTCAAATGTGTCGTTGTGGTCATCTCCACCATTCTTCAAACTACTAGCAAGGACCAGGATCATAGATTGACGACGAGATATCAAGCATATGATAGACAAAATGGTGTGCTCCTTTATATTGGATCATGTGATGACTTAGGAAATATAGACTATAATAGTCTCACCTACGGTATAATTATCACTATGATACAAAAAGAATGTGTAAGAATGTGTAAAGCTATGAAAAATTAATAAACAAATTAAAAAGGAAAAGAAAAATGTCAAGTAAGAATTAGACAATTTCTGTGAGCAATATGGATTACCTCGTATTGCTCCTTGCCAAAGGAATAGAAAAAATCCTCATCTAAATCCTAGAAGAATTTACAAACCTTATAAGAAAAAATACAACAAACAGAAAAATAAAAATTTTGACAAATACTTTTCTAAGAATGAAAATTAAAAAGAAATTCAATAAAAAATGTGTTGGTAAAAGTAATATTAAGTGTATTTTAAATGTGGTCATAATAGTTATCTTTTCAACACTTACCAAGTAAAAAATAAAATAAATCAATTAAAATTCTATGAAGAAGATGAACAAGAATGGTTTAGAATTATAGAAACCATAAGATATTACGAAAGTAGAAATGAAAATTTAGGAGAATTTGAATCTCCTGAATCTGACAAATCAAACTCTTCAAGTTCTAACAGTGATTCTCCTAACATCTATATGGGGTGTAGGGATAGCTGTTGTAAAAAAATGTTAATGTTTAAATAAAAATGAAGAACAAGAAAATATTTTGTTAGATTAAATTAGTAAAATTGAAAATCCTAAATTGAAACAAGAATACCTTGAAAGACTTTGGAAGGTAATTCAAAAGAAAGAAAATACTAAATTTAATAATAATACTGCAAGTCTTTCACAAACTCTTGAAAAATTTAACAAAATTAAAGGAAAAGAAAAGAAAGTTACTTTTCAGTAACTTCAAAAAGAAATAAAAAATATTAAAAATGAAATGAAAGAATTAAAAGACCCAAACATGCAAATAACAAAACAATTAAATCTTTTAAAAATAGAGAATTTAATTAAAAATTATGAATCCAGTGAACTAGGATAACCTAGTAATTCTCAATTTACGATGATGAGGTTGAAGAACCTGCTGTCAACATTCAAGATGATGATAACTTCCTTCATATCCCTAATCACATAAAAAGTTAAAAATGGAATATAATGGTCAGAATAATAATATAAGATTTTTATTTCACTTCAATGACTCTTATTCATTCAGGAGCTAAGTTGAATTGTATGCAGGAAAGATTCGTTCCTACCAAGTACTTCAAGAAGAAAAAATGATATTTGTCATCTGCAAATGGTATTAGAATGTATATCAAATGTGAAATCCCTAAAATTCATATTTGCCAAGACAATGTATGTTTTAAAACATCATTTTAACTATATTGATACTTGGCACATGATTTTCTAACATTAAAATAATGATTTTTCCCACTCGTGGTTTTTAAACTTTGATAAAATTTTCAAAATTCGTTTTCCAAAAGTGTTCTTAAGATAGTAGTCAATTCGTGGCCCTGTCTTGGAATTACTTACAATCGATTTTCAGTAAGGTTTTAATTTATTTTAGAAAATATACAAACCGTTATCAAGTGAGGCCCACTTTCCCCAATTACTCTACTTTTGAAAAAAATACAAAATACCCTGGATCTTAAAATGGCAATACTCAGTTTAAGATGAAATCCTCACCAGATAGTACTATGTTAAATGGTAGGATAAATTCAATACCCAAAAAATTGTTGCCTCCATTAACCTTGAATTCGTAAATATCCACCCTCAATTAAAGTTGGCAAATCTTTTTACCTAGGTTCCATTAAAAATTAATGAGCTCATTAACCCAAATTCACAAGCTAAATCATCCAATTCAAACTCATCCAAAGAATTCAAACCCTCTTCAAAGGAAAAATAAAAATCGCAAAGCCTAAATCCAAATTGAAGCAAGAATTAATCCAAAAAATATTTCTCATTTTTTAGGAAAATAACAATTCTGACTCTGAATCATATATAGAGTCAAGAATCCTAAAAGCCCAATCATCCAAAAATGCTACCTCTCAACAATTGAAGGACCAAAATAAACTGAAGGGTCGCGTCCTACCACAATGGTCCTATGACGCATTTGAAAACTCTCATGACCCATTTGATGACATGAATCTCAGTGATGATGAGTAAATAAAAATAACTTAACTTTGGCAAATGCCAATGTTGAAATAATAAACAAATCAAGTAATTTTGAAAAACATATCATGATAACTCTCTACCATAATGCAACAGTCAAGATAACTATCAAAATAAACAGTTATGGCTTCTGCCAACAATCAATAATCAAAGCACAAGATTCTAAGATAGCAATTATCAAAGAATGGCAACAATGACTCAAATATAAAGCAATAGCCACAATGGCTTTTCATGACTAAAACAATAATGAAGATGCAAAGTCAAATATTACAATTATCAAGGAATCTTTGTAATTTGTCTTTTTCTGTATTTATTATACTAGTTGTCAAATAATTAGGCAACTATTTATCCTTTTACTCTAATTAGTCAAAAGTAGAAATGTAAAATGTTTTTACTTTTGTAGAAAAAAATAGTGCAGGTATGTAATGGGTTTCCGGTGAACTCCACTTTCATTGCCTATAAATAGGCTGCCCTCTCCCATTTTTTCCTCAGAACTTATTTTCACTCTTAATGATTTTGAGAGAAAAATTTGTTTCGGAAACAAAGCATTCTTATTCCTCCTCTTTGTAATCTTTTCTTCTTTCTTCTCAACATTAATTAGTGAGTGAGAGCACTAATTAATCGTTGCAAATTAATTTCTTGAATACTTGTAAATTTTACTTTCCTCGAATAAACATTTTAATTCTTGCTTCTATATACTATATCTTTAAATTAATACGCAATTCTGCCTCTTTTGGTATCAAAGCCAAACCTGGTATGATATTTTATTATTTAATACCTGCTCAATTATCCGCCTCTTAGGGTATTTATTTATTTAATACCTTCTTAATTATTGTTTGATATCCACTTGGGCGGTGAAGAACAATAATTAAGCAGGCATTAAACAACAATAAATACACTACAAGGCCTGGCTCTGATACCAAAAAAGGTGAAATTACGTATAAATTTAAGTATTTAAAGACATGGTATTAAGACAAGCGAGATACTGAAAGTAAAAATGTTTATTAGAGTAAGATTAAAACTTACAAGTATTGAAGAAAATTAATTTACAATGATTAATTAGTGTTCCCGCTCACTAATTAATATTGAGAAGAAAAAGAAAAGAGTACAAAAGAGGAGGAAGAAAAATGCTATGTTTTCAAAACAAGTAGAGTTATAGAGGACTATCCATTAGAAACAGAAGAGCATGTTCTATCAGTCGACCTTATCATCTTGGATGTCCATGGCTTTGACATTATTTTGGGGATGGATTAGTTATCGAGCACTATGCAAATATTGAATGCCATGAAAAATAAGTGTTATTTCAACCCGTCAGAGTGCCCAGTTTTCAATTTGTGGGGGCTAAGTCAAAACCTCGTAGTCTTTTTATCTCAGCTATGAAGGCTTAGCGTTTACTGAATAAAGGATGTATGGGTTACTTTGCATCATTGTTATAATTATCAGAATAAGGTCCTCTTGTAGAGAGGGTACCAATTGTACGTGATTTTATCGATGTATTTCCCGAGGATTCACCAGGTTTATCACCCAATAGGGAGATTGACTTTGTCATTGACCTTTTTCCTGCTACCGACCCAATATCTAAAGCTTCCTATCGTATGGCCCCAGCTGAACTCAAGGAACTCAAAGTTCAGTTGCAAGAACTGTTGGATAAGAAATTTATTTGGCCTAGTTTTTCCCTATAAGGTGCTCGTGTTTTGTTTGTAAAGAAGAAGGATGGAACGATGAGGTTGTGTATTGACTATCACGAGCTAAACAAGGTGACTATCAAGAATAGGTACCTATTGTCAAGGATTGAAGACTTATTTGAATAGCTTCAAGGAAAAAGTTATTTTTCCAAGATTGATCTTCGTTCTGGGTATCACCAATTGAAAGTCAGAGAAGAAGACATCCCCAAGACTTCATTTCGTACTTGATATGGGCATTATGAATTTCTTGTAATGTCGTTTGGTTTGACGAACACCCCTGTAGCATTTATGGATCTTATGACTCATGTTTTTAAAGAATACTTAGATCAATTTGTTATTGTATTTATTGATGACATTTTGATTTATTCTCGCTCTAAGGAGGAGCGTGAGCAACACCTCCAGACGATGCTGGAAACCCTCCATAAGGAGTTATTCGCCAAGTTTAAGAAATATGAGTTTTGGTTGGATAAGGTACCATTATTTGGGAACATAATATCAAAAGAAGGTATAGCAGTTGATCCTGGTAAGATCAAAGCAATTAAAAGTTGGCCAGCTCCGACTAATGTTGGTGAGGTTCGCAGCTTTCTGGGATTAGCCGGCTATTATCGAATATTTGTAGAAGGGTTTTCAAAAGTTGTCTCACCATTAACTCAGCCAACGAGGAAGAATGTGAAATTTTAGTGGTCCAAAGAGTGTGAACAAAGTTACCAAGAGTTGAAGGAACGATTAACAACTGCCTCAGTCTTAACACTTCCTGTCGGAAACGAAGGGTTTGTTGTCTACAGTGATGCTTCAAAGAAGGGTTTTGATTGTGTGCTTATTTAACATAGTAAGGTGATTGCTTATGCTTCAAGATAGCTAAAATATTATGAAAATAATTACCTTACCCATGATTCTGAGCTCGCAGCCGTTGTGTTTGCGTTGAAAATTTGGAGACACTGCCTTTATAGGGTTAAATGTGAAATCTTCATGGATAACAAAAATTTCAAGTATTTCTTCACACAAAAGGAGTTGAATATGAGGCAGCGAAGGTGGTTAGAACTTATCAAAGATTATGATTGTGATATCAATTATCACCCGGGCAAGGCTAATGTAGTAGCGAATGCTTTGAGTAGAAAGAATTCAGGTTCTATTGCCTCTTTCAAAGTTATCCAGAAACCTTTTTAAGGGAGATTCAGAGATTTGGAATGGGAATTTTTCCCCCATGAGATTTTGGTTATCTCGCTACTTTGGTGGCTTGTCCAACTCTTTTTGAAAGAATTAAGACTGGACAATTGAACGATCCACAACTTTTAAAATTTTGACCAAATGTGGAAGATGGTAAACGTACTGGTTTTGTCATCACTACTAATGGAGCTCTTCGTTATGATGGTAGATTGGTAGTACCAAACAATGTGGAGTTGAAATGAGAAATTTTGAGTGAAGCCCATAACACCCCTTACTCAATCCATCCAGAAAGTATGAAGATCTATCAGAGTCTGAGGGAGCATTACTGGTGGGTTGACATGAGTTGAGATGTAGCAGAGTATGTACAACATTGTCTTGCGTGTCAGTAGGTTAAGGCTGAGCATCAACGACCTTCTAGTCTTCTACAACCACTTATGATACCTGAGTGGGAGTGGGAGCACATCAGTATGGATTTTTTTGGGCTACCAAAAACTTTGAAAGGTTACAATTCTATTTGGATAATTATTGATCAGCTTACTAAGTCAGCTCACTTTTTACCGGTCAAAAATACCTATAAGATAGAGCAGTATGCTCAGTTGTACATCCAAGAAATAGTAAGGCTTCATGGAGTTCCATTAACTATTGTGTGTGACCGTGATATGAAGTTTACCTCTACCTTCTGGAAAAGCTTTCATAAAGCTATGGGTACCTAGTTGCGGTTCAGCATAGCTTTTCATCCACAGTCAGATGGACAATCAGAAAGGACCATTCTGACACTTAAAGATATGCTGAGAGCTTGTGTTATTGATTTTTAGAGCGTTTGGAAAGAGATATTACCTCTTGTTGAGTTCTTTTATAATAATAGTTATCAAACGTCTATTGGTATGACACCTTATGAGGCATTATATGAGAGGAAATGTCAATCACCTATCCATTGGGATGAAGTGAGAGAGAGAAAATTATTGGACCCTGAGATTGTGTAGAAAACCATTGAGATAGTTGAAAAGATTCATCAACGAATGAAGACAGCTCAAAGTAGATAAAAGAGTTATGCAAATAAAATAAGGAAGCCATTGGAGTTTGTTGTTGGCGGCAAAGTATTTCTAAAGGTCACTCCTATGAAAGGTGTTTTGAGGTTTGGGAAGAAAGATAAATTAAGTCCCCGCCTTGTAGGACCCTTTGAAATATTTGAGAGAATCGGAGAGTTAGCTTATCGACTTGCGTTACCACCAGCGATGTCAGGAGTTCATAATGTATTCCACGTTTCGATGTTAAGGAAGTATCTTCCTGACCCATCTCATGTCCTTAGTTATGAGGCTTTGGATCTTCACCAAGATCTTACCTACGAAGAAGCACCCATAAAGATTCTAGACTGAGAGGAAAAGGAGCTAAGACAAAAGAAGATTCGTTTGGTCAAGGTGTTATGGAAAATTCATGCAGTAGAAGAGGCAACCTGTGAGCGCGAGGATGAAATGCGTGCCAAATATTCAAACTTGTTTTATACGTATTAATTTCAAGGACAAAATTATTTTTAGGAGGGGGAAATTGTAATATCCCAACTAGCATTGCACTTCATTTTGTGTTTACTTGTTAATAATTACAAATTATTTATCATGATAATTTGATTTTATGCTTGAAATGAATTAATTAAATGTCTTGTAGGGGAATGCTTTGAGATGCTCTGACGACTCAATCATGCCTAGTTAAGTTTTTACAATATACCAATAACTTGCTAGTAATTAGATTAATTGAGATTGTAAATCATTTCTAGATTTATTTAGTTACTAATAAGAATAGTTTTAAAAAATAATAAAAGAAAGGGGTTAGTTTCCTTATTTAATGGGAATGCTTCACCAACGGTAAAAAGGGTGTGAAAAAATTTACTCTTTTAGTCATTGTACTTAGTTAGACAACTATATTTAAATAATTAGACATGGATGGAAAATAATTGTTCCTCCTATAATCTTATCGGCACATCACCATTTAGTAACTTTAAATATTTCTTTTAGTGGTGTATATTGTGAGAAACTTGAAGAGGTTGATCTTTAAATGGGATCCGAACAGGGGAAAAATCACTCAAGACACGTGTACAAAAAGAACGAATCCTAAGAAGATGCGTGGGCCACGAACATAGCATGATTGGGGGCTAAGCGGGAAAGAACGCAGAATCAGGAGACCTCATCAGAGCGGGAAATAACGTTGAAGCAGGAGACCTCATCAAAGCAGGAAGAGCCCAGAAGAGGGAGACCTTGTCGAAACGGGGAAGAACGTTTAAGCGGGAGATCTCGTCAGAGCGGGAAAGAGCGTTGAAGCGGAAGACCTCGTCAGAGCGGGAAGGAACACTGAAGCGGGAGACCTCGACAGAATGGAAAAGAACGCTGAAGCAAGAGACCTTGCCAGAACGAGAAAGGAAGGAAGAGAAGAAGAACGGAGACAGGCGTAAAGTCCCGAGATGACAGACAAACGACAGTGATTGATTTAGTAAAAGCTAAAAATACTCAGATGATACAGGTTATAGATCACCAAGTGATTGTGGCTGATTGACTCAAATCCATAAGAGATCGCCAAATGGACGTGATTGATTGACAACTGAGCAATACAGAAAAGAAAAATAGGGTCATACCCAGCAGAATGACCCCTACGAACGGGTGTGATCCCTAGGAATAATGAGTGCTTCATTTTTTATTGTTATTTTAATTTACACATGGGCTTTGGGAAATCTGTATAAAGGCCAATGTACTAGAGGAAGAACAGATTCAAGACAACTAAAAAAGAAAACCCTGAGATTCTCTAAAAACTCCTCTTACTCTTAAATTTTCCTCTCATTCTTTCTTATTAATAATTACAAAAAATTAGGTTTTATTATTATTCTCTTGGCTAAACAGAAAAAAACCATTTACATTTTTTGTGCTTTCATTGAGAGAAGAAGAACAACCTCAAATATACCCTCAAGAAAACAAAACCATGCCTCGAACCAAGTCAAACACCGCCCTCAACGAACGAAACAGAAATGAGGATGAACAAGCCAACCTCCCTGCTCCCCCATCCGAGATGCTTCGGACCATCCTGAGCCTGATGCAAGAAATGGAACAGCAAAATGCCAAAACACTACACAACGCATGGCAGACGATGTAGGAGCAGATCCCTGCATTGCAACGGGACCTTGCACAGACGCAGGTAGAAGTCAGCCAGCACACTAACCATGAGGGAAGGGGAAACTGCCGAGAAGGAAATGAAGCCGGACGGGAAAGCGACAATGAAAATAGTAGGAACATACGAAATGAAGACGGTGAGGTTTAGTCCAAGGAACACGGAAAGGAGGAGGTAAGAGAAATTCTCCCACCAAGAGTCATGACGGAAGCTATCATGGAAATGATGATAGAAATAAAGATGATGGAACTAAGGAGCTTGGGAAACACGGGAAAAACTTACCTAGAATCACTCACAAGAATTCCACTATCTTCAGAAATCCTAGCCGTTCCGATTCCGAGGAAGTTCGCGGCACCTAAATTCAAATGTTATGAAGGGAAGTCGGACCCTATAGATCATCTCAGATGGTTCAAGCAAGTAATGGTGTTATATTAGCATGAAGTCTAGACGGGACTGCACTCAAAAGATATGACTCCCTCCATACTCAATCCATTACTAACTTTATCGTCATGTCCATTGCCTTCTTGGTACAGTACTCTACTTACCGGACAATAATGGAGGACTCAGACTACCTTCTGACAATATCCACCCAAAAGGAAAAAGAAACGCTTCGGGAATACACTCGCAGATTCAAGGAAGAATCGGCCAAGGTGGAAAGTTGTGACGACAAAGTGGCGAGACTGGCCTTTAGACGAGGGTTGGATCCGGAATCAACCTTCTTTGAAGATTTGTCAAAGATAAAACCCCTAACCATAGCGGGGACTTTCCAAAGGATGAAAGCGTACGTCAAGTTGGAGGAAGAAAAAACAAGTTTATTGAAGCAAGCGGGATGACGGATTAATGAGACAAATAAGGAAGAACAGAGCTCAAAGCATAATCTGAGAACGAAAAAATGAGATGAGCAGGGAGACGGTACGAGGAACAGAACCGTTGCTCGAAGGAGTCTCGAGGATGACATCCATCCTAGAGACAAGGTCTATACCTTGCTGACTGTATCAATAAACCAAGTCTTGGAGATAATAAAAGACAAATCTTGGCTGAAAAGATCGGCCCCACTTACAAGGGAACCAGACCATACGCACAAGGATAAATATTGCTCATTCCACAAGAGTAATGGACATTTGACAAAAGACTACTTCCAGCTGAAGGACTATGTGGAGAAACTAGTGAAAGAAGGGTACCTTAATAAATTTATGAAGAGGGAGGAACCACAGCGGGAAGTTGAAAGGGGACTCATGACAAGGGAAAAAGGTATAGCGCGAAGCAACCTCTTCGAATAGTCGACACCATCATCGCTTTACCTGAACTAGATGGGACTACGAGAAAAGAAAGAAAGTGTACAGTAAAAAACCACTATTGGAGGGAAGCCGAAAGCAGGAAGGCGCTGCCAACGAGACCAGGAACCCCCACTCATTTGTGGCAACACGGACTTGGAACATGATGAGAATCATAACGACACCTTTGTCATCTCAATACAAGTTGAAAACTATTTACTGAGAATGGTGTTGATTGACGATGGCAGTGCTGTCAACATTCTCCATCGATCAACACTTAAAAAATGTCTATGAAGGAACGACAGCTACAAGGTCTGCCACAGCCACTAGTGGGATTCAATGGGACTGTGAGCTAATCAGAATGATTGATCAACCTCCCAGTCAGCGCGAAACCATTCAATTATCTCATTGAACTCGTGGTACCTGACACGTTGTCCCAGTAGAATGCTATTTTGGGGAGGACTTGGTTACATAAAATGAAGGCAGTGCCACATCCATCTATTACCAAGTGCTAAAATATCCATCTCCTGAAGGAATTAAAACTATAGAGGGAGACCAAGCTGCCACTAGAAAAGCTAGTGGAGGGAGATGAGAAATAGCAATCACAGAAGGATGCACAGGTAGGTCCTACGTACAAAATACGAGAAGAAATCGAACCTATTTGCTTAGATAAAGAAACACAGAAAATAACAAATAATGGGGCCCACCTGGAGGAAAATGAGAAGGAAAAGTTGACTGACTTCCTACGGAGAAACAAAGACATTTTTGCAACCACTGCTCAGGAGATGCCAGGTATACCGGAAAATATAATCTGTCATAAACTGAATACTGACCCTTCAGTTAGACCAGTGAAGCAGTGAAAAAGAAGTTTCGCGCCAGAAAGAAACATGGCCATTAAAGAAGAAGTTGACAAACTACTAAAAGTGGATTTCATCAAGGAGGTAGATTACCCAGAATGGCTCGCTAATGTTGTCATGGTAAAACAGAAAAACGGGAAATAGAGGATTTGTGTGTACTTCACAAATCTGAAAAAGCTTGCCCAAAAGATGAATATATGTTACCTAGAATAGATCAGATAGTGGACGCCACCTCAGGACATGAACTTCTAAGCTTCATGGACACCTTTTCTGGATACAACCAAGTGAAAATGTTCCAGCCTGACCAAGAGAAAACGTCTTTCATAACTGAACAAGGTACTTTCTGTTATAAGGTAATGCCTTTTGGTTTGAAAAATGCAGGTGCAACCTACCAAATGTTGGTAAATAGAATCTTCCGAGAGCAGATTGAAAAATCCATTGAAGTTTACGTAGATGACATGCTAGAAAAGAGCCAGAGGCGCAAAGATCACATCAAAAACCTTTGTGAGGCATTGTCCATCCTAAGGAAGAATTTGATGAAGTTGAATCCGCAAAAATGCACCTTCGAAGTAGCGGTCGAAAAATTCGCGGCCAGTTGGTTACACAACGAGGAATTGAGTCAACCCAGATCAAGTAAAAACCATAATGGAGATGAAATCCCCACAAAATCAGAAGAAAATATAAGGCTTAACGGGAAGGTTGAAGGCTTTGAATAGATTCCTTTCAAGATCAACCGACAAGTGTAATGGCTCAATATTACTTGTAATATAACTTATGTTTGATATGAATATTAAGTAGCATATACAGTTGATGAATGAAGTGAGTTCATTTAAAAATCAAAGACACAAAATGGCAAAAGCAAAAAAGAAAGCATTCATTCCCCTTCTATATCTTGCATCTATAGTATTTTTACCCTGGTGGATCTCTTTTTCATTTAATAATAGGCTAGAATCTTGGGTTACTAATTGGTGGAATACTGGGCAATCTGAATTTTTTATGAATGATATTCAAGAAAAGACTATTTTTAAAAAAGATATAGAATTAGAGTTCCTGGGATGGCGAGTGTGAGGAAGCTCTCTGCAAGATAAAAGAATACTTGTCAACTGCACCATTATTGTCAAAACTGAAGCCTTGAAAACCTTTGTACTCATACATAGCCGTCTCATAGACTGCCGTCAGCACCGTTCTGATCAGAGAAGAAGAAAGGAAGCAGAAGCCAGTTTACTTCATCAGCAAAAGTCTGGTGGCAGCCGAGACCTATTACAAAAGAATGGAAAAACTAATACTGGTTGTTGTAGTAGCCGCATGGAAACAAAGACCCTACTTTCAGGCGTACACCATCAAGGTACGGATGGATTCGCCAATTAGAAGTCTCATGCATTCACTCGAAATAAGTAGAAAAATGGAAAATTGGGCAATGGAGTTAAGCCAATACGAGATCCACTATGAACCGAGAACATCGATCAAAGGGTAAGCCTTCACCGATTTTGTGGCAGACTTTACATTTGATGCCAAGGAGGAATCAGGAAGTGGACAACAAGTAATTGAAAATGGGACATGAGAATTATACATTGACGGAGCCTCAAACAATAAAGGAGTGAGAGCGGGAGTGGTACTGCAAACTCCGTTTGGAGAATAACTCGAACACCCTATCTCATTTGGATTCAACGCCTCAAACAATGAAGCCGAATACGAAGCCCTAATAGCAAGAATCACTCTATTATGGGAATTAGATGTAAATGGAATAGAAATATTTTGTGATTCAATGTCGGTAGTAAAACACGTAATAGGGGAGTTCGCAGCAAAGGACGAAAGAATGATTAGTTACCTACATCGGGCAAAGGAATTGCTCAAGCAACTAAATAGTTTCGAAATCCACCATGTCCCAAGAGTGAAAACGGGCACGCAGACACGTTGGCTAATTTGGGGTCCTCACTACAAATCCCGTGAAAAAGAAGTGTACCAGTTGAGCTTTTAGAAAAGCCAAGCATCATAGCCGAATAGGTAGCAGAGGTGGCAACTGGGCTAGAACCGAGCTGGCAGGGTGATGTAATATGTTGCCTAAAAGAAGGGATCCTACCCCGAGACGAACTTCACGCTAGGAAGGTTTAATAACAGAGTGGCATGTACTATATAATCAACGATTTATTGTATAAACGATCTTTTTCAGGACCGTATCTGAAGTGCCTAAAAGAAAAGGAGGTTGAATACGTGTTAGCAGAAGCTCACGCAGACGTGTGCGAGAATCATACAGGGGGCATATCTCTACTCCACAAAATATCGAATGAAGGGTATTACTGGCCAAAAATGTACTGGGATGCCAAACAATATGCAAGGAAATGTGCTAAGTGTCAAAGATTTGACCCCGTAATAAAATTGGCCACAGGAGAACTCAACACCGTGACAAGTCCCTAGCCATTCATGCAGTGGGCTCTGGACATCGTCGGACCACTCCCCATGGAACCCGCTAAAAAATGCTTCCTACTAGTTGCCACTGACTACTTCACCAAGTGGATTGAGGTGGAAGCTTTTGCTAGGATTCGTGAAGAAGAAGTGAGGGGATTCTTATGGAAGAATATAATGTGCAGATATAGAATCCGTCAGGTATTAGTGTCTGACAACGGACTTCAATTCACCGAAAGGATGGTGAGGACTTTTTAAGAAGACTTACAAATTACCAACCGATTCTCTAAACCCTATTACCCAAAGGAAACGGGCAGGCTGAAAGATCAAATCAAATCATACTCGACAACATGAAGAAATGTCTAGAGTCAGCAAAGGAAAAATGGGTAGAAGAATTACTAGCAGTACTATGGGAATATCGAACAATTCCTAGAAAGGCGACAAGCGAAACACCATTTGCTTTGTCCTACGGAACAAAAGCAGTTATACCAGTGCAAATAGGAAACCCAACTGTCATAGAACTAACTAAATTACAGAGAGAAGAACTCATGAAAGAAAATCTCAATTTGTTAGAAGAAAAAAGGGAAGGCGGCACTCGTGCAAACAACTAATTACAATCAGAAAAGGAAAACCTACTTTCAGAAGAAAATTAGAAAGCGCGAGTTCCAGGAGGGAGATTTGGTTTTGAAAAAGATCTTCCAAACAAAAATAAAGTTTGGTCTGCCTTGGGAAGGTCCTTTCATCATCAAAATAATAGGCGGAAGTGGCTATTATCACCTTATGACAGAGAAGACAGCAGAATTGGTAAAACCCTGCAATGCCAGCTACCTTAAGAAATACTTCGTTTAAAATTGTTGGTTGTTATTGCAATATAAAATTTTGGTGATTTTTTCCCGCAAGGGTTTTCTATGTAAAAATCTGATGTCGATTATTTCCTTCTTTCTCACAAAAAAAAGGGCCGGTGGCCTAGACGTCTAAGCTCTTGAGAGCGGGAGAAACCTTCTCTCTAAAAAGAAAATCGAAATAGAAAAAAAGTTGGCAGCCTAGAAGCCTAAGCCCTTGAGAGCGGGAGAAACCTTCTCTCTAAAATGTGAATAAAGGTTGGCGGCCCAGAAGCCTAACCCTTGAGAGAGGGAGAAACCTTATATTTAAAATGTGAAAAAAAGGAGTAATGACCATGGCCTAAAAGCCTAAGTCACCGAGAGCGGAACAAAAACCACTCTAAAATGGAAAACGGGTCGATGGTTTGAAAGGCTAAAATCTTGAGAGTAGGGATGCCTACTCTCTAAAAAGAAAATCAAAACTGAAAAAAGGTCAGCGGCCTAGAAACCTAAGCCCTTGAGAGCAGGAGAAACCTTCTCTCTAAAATGTGGAAAAAAGGTCGGCGGCCCAGAAGTATAAGCCCTTGAGGGCGGAAGAAACATTCTCTTTAAAATGTGGAAAGCAAGGAAACGAAACACAAAGGAAGCAGGAACGACTCATCCTCTCTAAATGGCAGCAAGAGAGTTGGCAGCATCGTCATCAACAACGAAATGGTGGAGTCTTCAGTAGTAGGAACGGCGAAATCTTCATCCATAAGAATTGAGGCATCTTCGGTAGCGGGTCATCCTCAAGAGAGACTTTTGGAGGGTGGTTTTCCTTCCCATCCTCATAGCCCTCCAAATAGACCTTCTTCTCAGCCTTGTCGAACAAAGCTTGATAGATGTCTTCAGTTTCTCTCTCTCCGCTCAACTTCCTCCCGAGCCACCTCAGGAGCAGTCAACCTATCTTCCATAATTTTTAGGTTCTCATAGAAAGTGGCCTGACACCTCTCAGACTCTTCAAGGAATCATCAAGCTTGGAAAAATTTACTGCCGCAGTTACCGCCACTTAGGCTAAATCCTCAACTGTGCCTTGAAGTTCGGCTTCCTTCTTCCAGAGCAGTACAATTTTGGTCCTCTAAGTCTCGAGGACCCCACGACAGTTCCAACCTCCTTCTTCCATTGGGCAACTGTTTGCTCGTTAGCAAGAAAGTGCTCTTGGAGGATGTTCTGGAAAATGATGGCGTGTAGGAAAGAACAAGAGA
The DNA here is from genome assembly GCA_003255025.1 of Datisca glomerata. Lineage (NCBI taxonomy): Eukaryota > Viridiplantae > Streptophyta > Magnoliopsida > Cucurbitales > Datiscaceae > Datisca > Datisca glomerata. Next base: position 30,876 of record QANY01004429.1, on the reverse strand, counting down.
AACCTAAAACGTTTAGCCAGCAAAAGAAGAATATCGAGTAAAATAAGGTAGAAAATGAATTAGTATACCTTTATTAAACCATGACTGAGCGAGCAGAGCTGATTTCGACTGACATGCCATGAGCAATGGCCATGTCCGTGTCAGAATGGACCCCGTGAAGCACAATATGTGCAGAATGGGGGTCATTGGGGAAGTTGACAGAAGCATGAACTTTTAGAATTCCGTGGAAGTTTCTACAAATCCACGAAGAAGGGTACTCCCCTCCGCCCTAAGTGTTGGATGAGTGGACAAGAGCCAAATCCGGCTGAGGAAGGGGCGGACTAGAAGAAGATTGTTGCTAGAGCATCCGCTGGAACAACGGGAGTGAGGAAATAGTAAAAGATGAGGTAGCAGCAGCAGGAGGAAGACTCAAAATCTACTGGGAAGAACTTGGGGCCTCGCATCTCGGACGAATGTTCTTTTCTTCCTCAGACACATCCCTAATAATGGTACTCCTCAAACGAGCGCGCCTCAACATAACGCTCATTGCAAGGTGTTGAAAAAGACGCTCCCGTTCCGCGTCTTCCCATTCAAACCCAGAAGAAATGGATGTACTAAAAATAGAAATCAAAGACTGCGAAGTTAGAATACCTAGTGGGATTTTAGGAGAAGACGGAGGAGATGATGTGGATGGCTGCGCTGAAGGCAGAGGCACTACACGGAGTGGTAAAGCTTGGTTATCTTCCGGGATGAATGTCACGTTGATTTCCCATCTCGGATCTAAGAGATCGTCCCAATCCTGTCCATGAATGTTGAACGTGACTATGATTTTCTCTCTTGACTTCTAGGAAAGATAAGGGGTTTGTTCCTTTTATTATCAATAAAGACAAATGAGTAGAAAGAAAGTCGGTAAAAAACAAACAGAAAGCAAAGAAGTAGGAACCGGAGCTCCGACGACTTACCATAGACTCCGCATTTAGGGGGAACCTCCATCACCTCCCTAGTTCCCTCATATCTGGAGCACATCACATTCCTAGCCTTTGTCCCTTTTGGGGATCGCAGTGATCATTTTCTTTTTTTCAGCACCAGGGCGAGGGGCCAGATAGTAACACTCAAACTCGGCACAGTACTTTATGATGTAGCACACCTTAAGTTCATCTACTCCTAAATCTAAGCCATACCTCTTATTCAAAGCTTCAAAACCAAGTAAAATCCTATATGAGCTAGGGGTAAACTGTGATGCAGCTAATTTACAAGTGTGGAAGAATTCCTGAAAGAAAGGGGAGAAAGAAATCTTAAGCCCCAAAGTGATGTACATACGGCTTAAGGTTATTTGGTATGGAAGACTACAGGGATGCCTTGCAGCCCCATTTTCACCTAGACCACACACAACGTCAGAGGGAAAGGCGTCGTGGTGGGAATTTAAGAAATGTCCTAGCTCAGCCTGGTTTCTGACTAAAGGTACTGGGGGCCTAAACTTAGAAGTATCGCCTCGCGCCATAGATGAATGGGAAGGGATTTCCAAATAAGAAGAAGAAGAAGAATCGCCTCGCGCCATAGATGAATGGGAAGGGATTTCCAAATAAGAAGAAGAAGAAGAAGAAGAAGAAGAAGAAGAAGAAGAAGAAGAAGAAGAAGAAGAAGAAGAAGATAATATGGGAGAATATATTACCACAAACGAAGATAGGAAGAAGTAAAACAAGAGAATCCTTAAATAGGTTATGGGTTAAAAATGAAGAAGAAGAAGAAGAAAATGAGAAGACGTTCCATAAATTTCTTTGAAAACGGGAATCTAAAAGGACCTTTTTGAAAGGGCAAAACTAACGAGACATAATTGTCATTAACGTCAACGGATGGCACGATGACAGCTGGAAAAAGGAGTAGAGACAAAGCACGCGTCACCCAAAATAATTGAAAGAGGGAAACGAAGTGCCATCGCAGGAAAAACGCACGCCTCCCTTGATTTAATATATATACATATATATATATATATATTTGTTTGTCATTTCTAAAAAAGTGCAGGTTCTTGAGAGACAACATGACAACTTTGAAAAAGTGCATGCGAATCAAGGAGTCCTCATCATTACACATCAATAAAATTTATTAAGTGTAATGGGGGCAAATGAACAGGGGAAAACTCATTCAAAGACACGTGTACAGAAAGAACGAATCCTAAGAGGACGTGTGGGCTACAAACATGGCAAGATTGATGCCTATGAGGGAAAGAAGGCAGAAGCAGGAAACCTCATCAGAGCGAGAAAGAACGCTGAAGTGGGAGATCTCGTCAAAGCCAAAAGAGCCCGGAAGAGGGAGACCCCATCAGAACGGGGAAGAACGTTGAAGCAGGAGATCTCGTCAAAGCAGAAAAGAACGCTGAAGCGGGAGACCTCGTCAGAATGGGAAAGAACACTGAAGCGGGATACCTCGCGAGAAAGGAAGAGAGAGAAGAAGAACGGAGCCCGAGATGAAAGACAAGTGATAGTGATTGATTTAGTAAGAGCTGAAAATACTCAGATGATACAAATTGATAGACTACCAAGTGACGGTGACTGATTGTCTCGACGCCATAAGAAATCGTCAAATGGCCGTGATTGATTGACCCCCGCGAACGGGTGTGATCCTTAGGAATAATGAGTGCTTCCTTTTATGTTTTTATTTTAATTTAGACATGGAATTTGAGAAATCTATATAAAGGCCAATGTACTAGAGGAAGAACAGATTCAAGACAACTAAAAAAGAAAACCCTGAGATTCTCTAAAAACTCTTCTTACTCTTAAATTATCTTCTCATTCTTTCTTATTAACACTTACAAAAAAAATTAGGCTTTATCATTATTCTCCTGGCTAAACATTAAAAAAAATCCTTTATAGGATCCTACCATTATAGAATAAGAAATTTAATTGCATTTTTCCATTGAGGTCTTTGGGTCAAACGATCATCCACCATTGAGGTTATTTTCCTTTTTATGTATTTCCCAAACTTTGAATTTATAGAGTAAATCCACTTGACATGGTAAAAGAGATTTACTCATGCCGGTTTTCCTTGTGGGAAATGCCTATTAACGGCAAGCATTGATTTTTCATTAAATTCTTTAATTACAATACCGTTTTACAAACAACTCTATTTATATTATATTTTGGAGAATTTGTCTAGCGAGTCATAAAATCCAGAAACTTAAAATTGTTATTCAGAAAGTTTGATTTTGTTCTTGTGCCCTCTCACTTGGAGAGAGACGATTCAAGTGTTAGAAATTTGCTAGTGCACCGAATCTATCTCATTGAGTTTGTTTTCTTCACATTGAATGAGGAAAATAACATTTTTGGGTGATTTTGAAACATGCCAAGGTTTTAAGCAAGAAATCGAGGTTCGTTAAAATCCTTAGTCCTTTTATATTATTTGTTTATGTTGTTTATTTCTTAAATTTTTAGTTTTCTAATCGAATGAATACCCCATTGAGAGAACATTATTGCTTCTGAAAAATCACCATTGCCGAATGGAAGACGTTCATGCAAGAATTTAGAGTTGATATATTTTTTCTTGATTATATCGAGAATATTCATGAAAATAATATTAAATTTATTTCTAAGATCGAATGGGTCAAGGAAGACTCCAGTTGGTTGACTGTTAGCCATACCCCACATGAAATAATTATAATTAATCACAAAAATTCTTTAATCAGTGCTTCTCCTTTTAAGATATCAAATGAAGAAGAACCAAATAAAAAGGTCGTTGAACAACTTAATTACACTAATAAAAAAATTTAATAAAAAAAGAAAAATAATTAGAAAAAATTGAAAATAATGTTAATGATCTTCATGAACCTAAATCTAATGAATCTTTGAAAAAAAACTTCTTTAATAAATCTTTGAGATAAAACTGCTCTAAATATTATCCCCATTAATAAAAAGATTATTAAAATGCTTCAAGAATTGAGGAATAAATCTGTTAAGTCATCTTATTCTTTTAAGGTAATTAATCAAAACAGTAGTTCTGATTCAGAAAGCCATGGATCAGATTCCACTTATGAATCATCCATAATTTATGAATCTTCAATCATTCATAATATTGAAGAAAAATTTAAAAATTTAGAAATTAATAAACAGGAAGGAAGTAGCATAAAAGGCATATTCCTCTAGATATTCAAATTACTGAATCTTCTTTAATTAATCAATTTTCTGTTTTTGCTAAAAAATTATATGAATAGAATATTGATGGTCTTTCAGAACTAGAAGTCCTTAACAAATTACGGCACATGGCTATGGTAGCCAACAATTACATTACCTCATACAATTTGCCTCACAATGAGGTAATAAAGTTTTTAGTTACAGGATTCACAGGAATACTTCATTAATGGTGAGAGAAACATCTCACTGAAAAATCTAAAAATATCATCTTTAAATCTATAGAGATTGATGCTGAAGAAACTCCAATCCTTGGAGAGGATCAGGAAACAATGTATGATGCCATTAATATACTTTTTTTACAATATAATTGAGCATTTCATTAGAACGCCAAATAATGTTGCTTCGTGTATCCATGATAAATTAACCAATCTTAGGTGTCCTACCCTAAGTGATTTTGACTGGTACAAAAATATATTTATGTTTAGAGTAATGTCTAGGGATGATAGTAATCAGCCTTTTTGAAAAAAAAATCATAAAATTAGAACAATCCTTAGTGATAACCTAGGAAATATAGACTACAATAGTCTTATCTATGGTATAATTATCACTACAATACAAAAAGAAGGTTTAAGAAAGTGTATAGACATGAAAATTAATAAACAAATTAAAAAGAAAAAGAAAACTGCCAAATACAAATTAGGTAATTTCTATGAATAATATGGATTACCACCTGCTATTGACCCTTCCCAAAAGAATAGGAAAAATTCTCATCTAAGTCCTAAAAGAATTTATAAACCTTATAGGAAAAAATTTCACAAAAACTAAAGTAAAAATTTTAACAAATACATTTCTAAGAATAAAAATTATTCAAGAAGAAAATTCAATAAAAAATTTGTTGATAAAAGTAAAATTAAGTGTTAAAAATGGCCAAAATGGTCATTTTTCTAACACTTGTCAAATAAAAAGTAAAATTAATTAACTAAAAATATATGACAAAAATAAGAATTGTTTAGAATTATAGAATCAATAGATTACTATCATTACATTAACGAATATTTAGAAGAATTTGAATATGAAGAATTAAACTCTTCAAGCTCTGACAATGATTCTCCAAACATCTCAATGTGATGTAAAGATAGTTGTTGTCTTAAAATTGTTAATATTTTAAATAAAAATGAAGAACAAGAAAATAGTTTGTTAGATTTAATTAGTAAGGTCATTCAAAAGAAAAGAAAATTCTAAGTCCAATAACAATACTGTAAGCCTTGAATTAAGAAAAGAATACCTTAAAATATTTAGGAAGGTAATTCAAAATAAAAAAAATTCTAAGTCCAATAACAATACTGTAAGCCTATCACAAACACTTGAAAAATTCAACAAAATTAAAGGAAAGAAAAACGAAGTTACTTTTCAGGAACTTCAAAAAGAAATAAAAAATATTAAAAAAATAAAAGTCTTAAACACAAAAATAACTAAAAAATTAAATCTTTTAAAAGTAGAGAATTTAAATAAAAATCTTGAATCTAGTGAACTAGGAGAACCTAATAAATCTATAATTTTTGCTGATGAGGTTGAATAACTTGTTGTCAACATTCAAGATGTTGATATTGATAACTTCACTCAAATTCTTAATCACATCAAAATTAAAAAATGGAATATAATGGCCAGAATAATAATCTAAGATTTTGATTTCACTTCAATGGGTCTTATTAATTCGATTTGAATTGTATGCAGGAAAGATCCGTTCTTACCAAGTACTTCAAAAAGATAAAGATTTTTTATCTTCTGCAAATGGTACTAGAATGCATATCAATTATGAAATCTCTAAAATTCATATTTGCCAAGACAATGTGTATTTTAAAACATTATTTACCTTCGTAAAAAATATGGCAAACAAAATTATTTTGAGTTTATCATTCATTTCTCTGTTGTATTCTTTTACAACAAGCATGATGTGATAATCACTTATCTCATGGATAAACCTGTCAAATTCAAATTTCTTTCTTTTTTCTCAATGAGAATTGAAAACTTTAAAACAAAATTTTGTTTATGAAACTGTGAATTTAATTTCATGTAAAAAAATAATTATGTGTTTTACAAGATGAAACAAATTTAAAAGAATTAAAGAACAACTTCAAAATATTGCTCTTAAAAACACAAATCAAAATCTTTGAACAAAAAATTTGTAAAGAATTATGTGCTAACATTCCCAATGCTTTTTTGGAACATGAAACACCATACTGTTAGTCTGTCTTACATTAAGTGATTTGATGAAAAGAATATTCCAACAAAGGCATGACCAATTTAGATGAATTCTGAAATACTTGAATACTGTAAGAAGGAAATTGCAGAACTTTTCAATAAAAATATTATTAGAATGAGCAAATCTCATTGGTCTTGCTCGGCCTTTTATGTCCAAAAAATCAATGAAATTGAATGAGGAGTTCCTCGATTGGTAATAAATTTACAAGCTCCTTAACAATATTTTAGAATGGATAAGATATCGTATATCAAATAAAAAGGACTTAATTAATAGATCAGCATTGAAAACACCTTGAACTGTTTGCTAGGATAACAAAATGAAATGGTTTAGTTATCTCTGCAAGTAAAATTAAATTATTTCAATCTAAGATTAGATTTTTAAGATTTGAAATATATCATTCCATTATCAAACCAATTGATCGAGTCATATAATTTGCTGATAAATTTTCCAATGAGATCCTTGACAAAACCCAATTATAAAGATTAATAGGATCATTGAATTATATATATGATTTTTACAACAATTTGAGAATTGATTGCAAGCCTCTTTTTGAAAGGTTTAAGAAAAATCTCCCTCCATGGACAACTGTCTACACCAATTTAGTTAAAAAAAATTAAAACTCAAGTTAAGACAATTCCTTGTCTTGGCATTCCTACTAATAAATCTTTTAAAATTTTCTAAATTGATGCCTCTGAACTTAGATATGGAGGTATCTTATTACAAAAAATCTCTCCAGAATCACCATAACAAATTATCAGGTTTACATCTGGAACTTGGACCAAATCTCAAATTAATTATAGTACTATTAAGAAAGGAATTTTAGCTGTTGTTTTATGTATTCAAAAATTTCAAGATGACTTATTCAATCAAATTTTTCAAAAAAATTGATTGCAAATCTGCAAAACATGTTTTGAAAAAATATGTTAAAAATATTGCTTCCAAGCAAACTTTTGCTCGATGGCAGTCCATTCTTAGTATTTTCAAGACGTTAATAATTCAAGATGGGGTCTAAACCCCAGACCTTAAAAGCTGGAATCAAAGGGGAGTCTTCGACTCCACAATTGGCCCTTCAAGCCCAAATTAAAAGAGGAGTCATCTACTCCCAAACAATCCCAATTAATAATATTTGCGTTCACCAGACCCAATTACCAATCAGTCATGGTCAAGCAATTTGATCCATTCTCAATTACTCAATCTTTTAATGCCCAATTAGTTAATCAACCAATTATAAAATACAGAAAATCATCCTCTTATTACAAAAAGAAAAAATCCTCAGCAAAAATCTATTTCATATTGAGCCTCCATCTTCTCATTTGAAAGATTATGCTGAAATAGGAGTCTGATGTCCTTTCATTGAGTCCTTCTAAATTGCATTGATTTATCCTAAAGATTTCATTTCAATTGGAATTTGGTTATTCACCATGTACGAGGATCCCCGCTAAGCATCCATGGCTAAATGGTTAAAGCGTCCAACTCATAATTGACGAATTCGTAGGTTCAATTCCTACTGGATGCACGCCAATGGGACCCTCCAATAAGTCTATTCGAATTGACTATATCAATGGAATCTCATCATCCATACATAACGAATTGGTGTGGTACATTCATATCATAATATATGAACAGTAAGAACTAGCATTCATATTGAGACTGAAACTCATAGAGAAGAAAATTTATGGATGGAATCAAATATGTAGTATTTACTACTCCCAAACAATCTCAATTAATAATATTTGGGTTCATCAGACCCAATTACCGATCATCCCTGATCAACCAATTTGACATATTCTCAATTACTCAATCTTTTAATGCACAATTAGTCAATGATCAACCAATTACAAAATACATAAAATCATCCTCTTATTACAAAAAAAATCCCCAACAAAAATCTCTTTCATATTGAGCCCACATTTGCTCATTTGAAAGATCTTGCTGAAATAGCAAAAACTCATTTTCTTCTAGATTTCCACTTTTTTCACTGGTCACATGGACAAAAGTCTCAGTTTCTATAGAGACATTCTCTTAGAAACAAAATCTATTAATATTGGCCTAATAAAAAATTCTGAAGGAATGATCATCGATCATTCCTTCTATATTCTCAAAATCATAACCATGAATGATTGGAAAGTCCATCCTTCAAGTCTCAAAATTCTTTTAAATAAATAATAATATAATCATTTTGACTATATTGATGCTTGGCACATGATTTTCCTGCATAAAAAAATTATTTTTCTCACTCGTGGTTTTTAAATTTTGATAAAGATTTTAAAATTAGTTTTCCAAATTGGTTTTGAGATTGTGGTCCATTCACGGTCCTGTCTTAGAATTATTTTCATTCAATTTTCAACAAGGTTTTGATTTATTTCTAAAAATATACAAACCCTCATCAATTGAGGTTTCCTTTCCCTAATTACTCTGTTTTTCAAATGAATACAAAATATCATGCACCTTAAAATGGCAATATTCAGTTGAAGATGGAATCCTCACCAAATAATATTATGTTAAATGGTGGGATAAATTCAATTCCCAAAAAATCATTGCCTCCATCAACCAGGAATTTACAAATATCCACTCTCGATTAAAATTGGCAAAAAAATCCTTTTACCTAGGCTCCATTAAAAATTAGTGAGCTCACAAACCAAATCTACAAACCAAATCATCCAATTCAAACTCATCCAAAGAATCCAAACCAAAATCAAAACCCTCTTCAAAGAATAACTCAAAAGTCACAAAGCATAAATCCAAATTGAAGTAAGAATTAATCTAAAAAATACTTCTCCTTTTGGAAGACAAATAATTTTGACTATGAATCATCTATAGAGTCAAGTCACCCAAGTACACCAAATATCCAAAAAGTTCAATCATCTAGAAAGGTTACCCCTAAACAATTGAAGGACCAAAATACATAAAAGGGTCACGCCCTACAACAATGGGCCTATGATGTATTTCAAGACCCTTAAGACCCATTTGATGGCATCAATCTCAGTGATGATGAATAAGTAAAAATAATTTATTTTTGATAAAATTCCATTGATAGAATAATCAAGAAATCAAATATTATGATGACTCTCCAGCTCAATGCAAAGGTCATAATGATTTTTCAAGCCAACAATTATGACTTCCCAACATGAAACAATAATTGAGGCACAAAGTCCAAGATAGCAATTATCAAAGAATGACAACAATGGCTTCTTCAAAATGAAATAACAATCAAGATACGGGGTCCGAGATAATAATTATAAAGTAATCTTTATATTCGGTCTTCTTTTGTAATTATTGTACTGGTTGTCAATAATTAGACAAATATTTATCCCTTCTACTATTCTTAGTAAAAAGTTATAATGTAAAATATTTTTACTTTGGTAGAAAAGAATAGTGCAGGTAAGTTATGGGTTCCATGTGAACTCCACTATCCTTGCCTATAAATAGGCCACCCTCTTCCATTTGTTCCTCAAAACTTGTTTTCACTCTTAACGATTTCGAGAGAAAAACTTATTTTGGAAATAAAACATTCTTCTTCCTCCTCTTTTGTAATATTTTCTTATTTCTTCTCAACATTAATTAGTGAGCGGGAGTACTAATTAATCATTACAAATTAATTTTCTTCAATACTTGTAAGTTTTAATCTTACTCCAATTTGCTTTTGGTATTTTGCTTGTCTTAATACCCTGTCTTTAAATTCATAAATTATACATAATTCTACCTCTTTTGGTATCATAGCCAAACCTGGTAGGGTATTTACTATTATTTAATACTTGTTTAATTGTTGTTCCTAGTCGACCAAGTGGTTGGTTATTGTTGTCATTGTTATTTACTTGCTTAATTATTTTTATTTACTTGCTTAATTAAACCAAATAGAAATTGATACGTCAGATTCACAGATTAAAAATAATCAAGATTCACAGATTAGAAAATAAAAAATTACAGAGAAATAATCAAGCATAAAAATATCAACCACTTGGGTGGAGAGTCAGATTAAATAAAAATAATTGATATACACACACACACATACATAACATACATACATATATACGTCTAGTGTCATAAGGAGTCAAAAAGACTCAATGACACGTGTTTAGGACTAAAAAAGATAAGTAACTTCAATATGTCCTCAAGAAGGGTTGAAGACTCTAAGGAATAGCGAGGAAGATCCCGAAGTATCGAATCATGGTGGTTCACTAGCATAATTTGTACTTGAACTAAGTTTGGACAAATGCAAGTTTGGGATAAATAAGAACATGGAGTGTTGTCACTTCACTGTAGTTTTTTTCACTGAAATCGTAGACGGAACCAGGCCCGAACCTTTATTACACTCATGCAGACATCGTCGACACTAGAAGCACCCAAAACAAGCACAACATTAAACGAATTTCACGAGTGGTAGAATGAGTTGCCTGCGAGCAAGTTCACCATTCGTACGATTGAAGATTATAATGTGAAAAAGATACGATTAGAATGGTACCATGGGGCGCAGAAAAGACTGTCAATAAATTAATAGTTTGAAGGAACCTTGGGAAGCTTGGAGAGAGAGGGGGGAGAGAGTGAGAGTGGGAGGGGGGAGAGAGAAAGGGGAAGAGAGTGTGTGTGTGTGCGCGCGCGCGCGCATGTACGCGCTTGGCATTGGGCGGTATGGGGCACTGGTGGTGTCGCTGCCATAATCGCTGCCGCTCATAGCGGTCCTTTAGTTTTCTCTCTCTCTTTGAATTTTCACTGCATAAACAACTCAAAAGGATCTGATTTTGATCTCCTCCTTATAAATAGTTATTTATATCAAAGGATGAGTGTGATATATATAATTTTCATACTCTCTCTCAGTAGACATCTTAAAACTTCCAAGATCCAATTTGAATAAAACGTGGATATTTCAATTGCTTGTAAATCATGGTCTAGCAAATTTTGTGCTAGACGATGATGCCACTATTATTGGAACTAGAGAAAACATCATGTCAACCCTTTTAGGAAAGGAGACTTGACGCACCCATGGGGGCGACACCCCATTGGGCAGGCGGGGGCGATGGTGGTGTTATCGTTGTCGTCTCCCTCCCTCCCTCCCTCCTTCTCCCCCCATTAATTTAATGGGGTTTGATTTTTTGTGCATTTGGTATATATATAGTTGAGGTTAAGGTCAATTGTTTATTCTCACCATCCATCCTCACTTTTATCTATTAAATTATAAAATATGAGTTCATAACTCTTTTAAAATTGAGAGTACTCATAAAATTATAGTAATGAGTCTTATTACACTCTACATGCCTTTGCTGCTAGATCATAAGCCTAGGCAATGTTGGCAGCAATATATATGTATATGTATGTAGGTTACACCCGCACACACGTTTTATACACCCATAAAAAGTGTATGTATAACATATATATCTATACAATTATACATGTAACACATATATGTATTGTGTATATATATTTGTGTGTGTTCGTGCGCAAGATACTTTATATACACTCACGTACATAACGAAAATAACATATATACTTGTATATTATTTATTTATATTGTTATATAAAATATAACATATATATTTATTTACAAATAGTTTAGAGAGAGAGATGGGTTTATGGAGTCCCTATGTTTTAATAAAAATTAAATATTGTGTAGAAGGGTATAATTATGAACAGAAGTATGATTTTTTGTCACAGACGACTACGAAATGGGCAAGGATCAAAGTACTTTTTACCAACTTTCTAAACTGAATTATTAAAACCATGATTCATGTTTAAAATCTCATAACATCAAACATCAAATATGTAGATGTCTCGTTCATGTTCTATACATGCATTTGCTAGAGAAAAATATTCTTTTTTTTTAATAATTGCATGTTGGAGTTACGTACACATTCTCATGGAATGCATCAAATTACTAGAATTTAAAACAATCTGCTACTCCATCGTATCTATCAGCTCTTACTGATTTCTTCTGCTTCAGCATAGGAGACCTTAAATAAACTCACAAACCCGAAACGTAAAATCTCAACGCCTCAACAATGAAGCCGACCGATCAATTATGCGGAAGCGCTTTCAAGGAAACAAAGAGAAGCTGAACGGATCCATGGAAGCACAAGCTTAATCACATCCACTTGAAAACTTGTCTAACCAACCAAGAATACTGTCTTGAGAACCAAACTGCAAATCCTGCATTCATCAATGGAAATTGTTGATTAATTAATATATTTGAAAGAACTTTTACAAGGCAGAAGAAACTAGCAGCGAGGCGTAGGCTTACAGTAAGCTGAAAATCAGGTGGGGTACCCAATTCCAAGTTTTCAAGGTCAGCAATTCCACAGGATACATTGATATTTCCAATCACTCTACCATGACTATAAGAAGTAGTTCGATTCAGTTCTGTATTGCTTGCAAGTGCAAATGAACCGAGAATTTCTTCGCTGAGTAATTTGTCACCCACGCAATTGAACTCACAATTGTCAACAACTTGTGATTCGCCTGCTAACCATGCTGGATATTCAGTATTGTCCTCTAAGTGAATACTCGACTGAGCAGAGTGACACATTGTTTGGGTATGGTCTGCTTCCTGATCAACATAGGCAAATTTAAATGAAATTGCTAGAATGTAACTGAAGTACTAAGAAACAGCTTACTTCTGTGTTTAGACTTTAGATGAGATTGAAATGAGTTTACATTAGTTCGTAAGATATAACACAAGTGATTACATATAATTCTGTTCTTCGATATCATAATTAGACATAATAGTTCTTTAACTTAACCCGCCAGATGATTGAACAAATTTTATTACAGGTCTACATTCAAGTATAAATACTATTATGGGTGTGATTTTTCTTTCCGAATTTCAATTTCACTCCGTTTTGTTTTTCTTTCTAATCTTTTTATATCAGCTAACTATGTCCACTATTCAGAATTACATGGATTAACTTCAAAGTTCATGGAAAGGGAATGTCACAAACCTGGATAAGTGAGTGGAGAACATTATCTTCAGAAGTATCATCACATTTTACCGGTCGAGGCGGAAGAGGAGGATTCGAATTGGGAGTTCTCGGCATAGCCTGATGTTGCATAATATCAGAGTCTTCGATCCCGATACTCATATCATTCCTCTCAGACTGCTTCTGCTGTTGATAGAAAATCTTTGATACCACATATTCTCCTTCCTTCTCATCCTCTTCAGCTCCCAAATGATACTGATGCATAACCCAATTGGCCTTATCGGGCTTTGATCCCTTCTTCGAGCTTTTGTAAAGAACCATGATCTTCTTACAGCCCTTATGAACCCCATTTTCTATCACAGCTTTTGTCTTACCCGTCTTGTGCCAACGGACATTCTCAGAAAAACAATGTTGATTATTAATCTTGCGGCGCTTCCGCTGGCCAGTAGCGTATGCATTACTTGTTTTGTGAAAGAAATGGACACTGCTTCCATCTGTCTTAATACCTGAAACAAAACCAATCTATTAAAATGAATCAAAAGGAGCAAGTGCCTAAATTATGAAGCTCCGGGGGAACGAAACAAATAATAACGAGTTAGATTTAAATCGCTTGAAAATGTACTCTAAAGACTTGATAGAGAGAAAAACAAAAGTAAATTTTGGCAAATACTAGATTTTTTGTTGGCTGCTGGCTTTAGGAGTTATCCCATTTAATGAATATCCCAAATCAATGGCCTTTTCTCTGCCTTAGAAAACAATCACTTTTCTTCTGATATTCATTTAGGTTGATCCATTTGGTTAGTTTGAATATTGAACAGTTAGCAGTTTTGGCTATCTCGATACAATTAGGACTGGTCCGTTGGGTTAATTTTTAAAATTAAGCACCAAAAAAGCGTGTATAAGTTGGAGGATCTTCCTCACCGGGAAGATTTTGAGGATGAGTGTAGCAAATCCCTTGGTGTGAGTCAAGTGTTACGATGAACTCGTCAATAAATAAGTGAGACTTCGAGCTTCCAACGCCACATTTCTCAGCTAAGTGCTCTAACAATTCTGCATCAGAAGGATCAAACTTCACTCCCACTGGTAGGCCAGCCCATTCAGGTGAAACCTATTAACGTCAAGGGAAATTGTTCAAATCAATGTCATCAAAGAACTAATTCTTTTAGTCAGCAAATCACCTTCTATAACAGTATAATGCAAACGAACAACAAAGCTAAGTAACCTAATTAGTTAACAACTTGCATATTAAGTACAGTTTTGTAGCTTACATCAGTGTTATCAATAAGATAGTGGCAGTTGGGGCATTCAAGTTTTGCCCCGTAATCTTTGCTCTGATGAGCACCGCACCGACTCGCATTTCTCACTTTCTTTGCAAGTGATCTACTGTCAATTACCCAAGCCCTGCAAAGTTATGAACTTCAATATTCTGAGCTTCTTATATCCGTCTCACCATGCAGATTACGGGAAATAAAGATAACACACAGATAAAAATTGCTTCCAAAACACAAATTACGTACGCACATTCGGGAAATGCTTGATCATTACTCATTTAGAAAATGAAGACAGACGCACACATTAAACAGGCAATACATGCACATTCAAAAGAAAAAGAAAATAAGATATCATGCTGCAGCCAAAAGTTACCAAATCAACGAGAAATCCCAGAAGTTAGAAAACAGGGGAACCTAGAAAGGTAAACTGCAAATATAATCACTAACCCTTAAAAGACTAGAAAAAACCCAATAGCAAGCAGTTACCTTTCACACATGAAAATCAGGGGAAATTGCTAATAACAACAAAGGCCAGACACCACGTTCTTCAAATCAGCATTTCCCAAATCAGGAAACCGCGATTTATCTACAGAAAGATTCTTTCTTAGAAATTTGTTTCTTTTAATAACTAAGATAGTAAACGAAAGTTACAGTCTTCTCATTCATTCTAATTCTTACATCCAAATACAGAAAGTGTTTATTTCCTTATCCTTCCAAAAATGCCTTTCAGACATCTTTACTCACAATTTTTGCCATTAAACTTTAATCGAAACCCAGATACTGAAATGAAACAGAACGACTTCACCACCAAGGAAATTCAGAGAAAAAAACCAATCAAGCTAAAGATTTCATTTTTTTCGTGGGATTTGGAAAACCCAGAAGAGGAAGAAAATGGTGTTAAATAGATGAAAAAGGAGACATCTTGTTCAATTTTTACTGTAATAACATCAATTACCTTGCCATGTTCATTTAAGAACCAGATCAAGTTCATTAAGTTGAACAGATGAGAGAGAGAGAGAGAGAGAGAGAGAGAGAGAGAGAGAGAGAGGGTTGAGGGGCTTTGATTGATCTTATCACAAGCTTTCCCCTTTTATCCACCTCACTAAGCTAAGTGTACTGAGAGAATGTGTGCGAGCGGGAAAATGGAAGCTCATTCGGTATGAGAGGTTTGGATTCGAGCCTAAGGCTTTCCTTGGGAAGCCTATAACTGAGAGGCTCCGGAGCTAGGTCCGATGTTGCTTTGTAGTAAGCAATACCGTTGACTGAACCAAGGTCGAGGCTTACGTGCGGACACAAAATAAGAGGTAGGGCCCGCAGTCCCTTCTTTCTCTGAAGCTTTAAGTGTCGTTATGGTAAATTTCTGTGGGGTCGGGATTTGTGAATACCGTGCACCCCAAGCTATACATCGAAAGTCTTCCATACTCTTTTTTTTTTTTGAATCAAGAGATTGTATTAAAAATTACGAGGAATGTCTGTAATAATCGAAAAAGAAACTCTGACCCAAGTTTTTGACCCAAGTTTTTGAAGTATAATGAAAATTAGCAAATTAAATTAGACGGTCTGCTATTAGATTATAATTACAGAGAATATGATTAAAAGAGACATTCCTAGAGGAAGATAGAACATTTCTAATGGAAGATGAAATAGGTTTCATGTGAGCTAAGTGATCGGAGCTGAAATTAAGGATATAAATGAACTGTAGACAGTCACTCTCGATATAATTTAAAAGGTCTCTAAGTCTATTGGCAATTTGAAGACCTTTATGGAGAGCTAAATCTTCTGCTTTAAGGGATTGAGGACTCCCGGATAGAATTTTGATGCAGTAAGAATGACATTACCAGTGATATCTCTTATAATACAGTCGAAACCTGTGGATGAGGAAGAAACATATACATCAATATTGACTGTCAATTTTCCAGCGGGGGACACCAAACTTGATGGGTGGGTTAAAATTTATGTGTGATGAGGAATAATTATGTTGGGTAAATATCGATGTTGTGAAGAAATTGGAGGCTATGATGTAAATGTCCTCTCTCGGACAGATTTTACATCCATGAAAAGCATAATTCCTTGAGAACCATACGAACCAGCAAGTTACAGCAGCATTAGCTTGGAGAGATTTCGGGCAAGCTGAAAAGAGACAATCAAAAGCATCAGGGAAAGACCTATTGTCTTCCAATAATTCAGATATACCTTTTATAAAAGACCAATCATCACAAGTCAGATAAATTTATAAAATTTGTATGTAAATAAGAAGTGAACCGTGGAGTCCACTTTATTTTTGTTTCTTCCCTACATCTTTTAAGGTGTTTGAAATATTTACAAGCTCTCAAATTTAAGTTTGATTTGATTAAGAAATAATATATCAGTGAAAATATAAAAAAAAAGTCAAATTAGTCCTCATCAAATCAAATTTTTATTTGATGGTTTTTTAATTTCTAATAAAACTCACGCTTTATTATTTTTTAAAATATTAAATTATAAGATATTACTTGAACCTTTTAAGTTAACATATCGTTTACTTGAACAGTTAACTAGTATATTTTTATCTACTTCTAGTAACTGTTGATGTTTTCTAATAACAAAATCCAAGTCACATGTGTTAACTTTAAGAGTACAAGTAGTAATTAACATACTACTTGAACGCACAAGTAACTACATATTATTAACCAAGTCTAATTCGATCGCTTGAAGTGTTTATAATTATGTGAACTCTTCAAGTAATTGGTGATGTTTTTAGTTGCAATGTCCAAGTTACATATGATGATTCGAAGAGTTCAAGTAGTAATAACGCTAATAAATTGAACTTCAATAAGTTTTAAAAGAAGAAATGGCTAATGGAGATGTGAGGAAAATTAGATATTTTATCGATAACAATTTCAGCACTACATGTAAGCGTTGTACTAAAATCTTTTGGAAAAACTATAAATTTGATTATTGTAGTACACATATTTTTAATTTGACAATCGTAGCTTAAAAAATCTCAATGTGATTATCTTAATTTATTTAATGTCTCAATATGATCCTTCTGTCATTTTTCATTAATTAAATTTAACGGACACACTGACGTGACACGTTAAGTGTTGACGTGATAAGTTAATTTTCAGTAGGACCCATGAATACATAGCTCACATTTTTTATATTTTTTTAACTTTTTTTTACATTCCAACTCACCTTTTTTATGATATTTTACTTTCTCCCTCATCCCTCATCCCTCTCTAACTCCATTGAAGGCTTCACGAAGCTTTTGTTGCTTCACGAACAGATCGCCTGAAGGCATCACAGAACAGCTCGTCTGAAGGCTTCATCTCTCTCGTGTATTCTCCTTGAACCAGGTTCGAATCATTTTGTTGCTTCACGAACAGATGCATTTCTAAGTAAAATTTGTCATTTTTGTTATTTATTTCTCCTCGAAGCAGGTTCGAATCGATCCCATCAAAATTAAACTCTCAAATTTTTTGAATGATTCAATTGAATCATTTCGAATCGATCCCTCGAAGTAGGTTCGGTATAAACTCATCAAATTTCATCAAATTTGATGGGATTCGAATGAAAAAACCCATCAAATTTTTTAAAATTCTTTTTTACTCGATCCTGTTATTGAGTTTCAAATTTCAGAAAACTCTCAGTGAAGAAGTATAGATCTATTTTGTTTAAATTCTTTTTACTCGATTTGATACCTCAAGGCTGAATCGTGGATTTAAGACTGAATTGGTTATTCTCAATTCTTGCAGGAAACTTGAAAGACTGTAATCCTCAAAATGTCTCGTAGAAGCCGATCGGGATTTATGAAAAAAATACAAGGAGAAGAAGGATAAAGGAAGAATTGAAGCTTACCTGCACGAAGAAGCGATCGAAGCTTGGAAAATCGAAGCTTGGAAAATCGAAGCTTCATTGCTTCGTTGAACAGTAACAATGAAAATGAAGCTTCGGGACTTCGAGAGAGATGGAGAGAAAGAGAAAAAGTTTATTGAGGAGAGAGTAAAAAGTTAAAAAGTAAAAGTAATTAAAGATATTTTTGATAAAATAAAAATATATGATAAATGAGTTTGGAAAATATAAAAATAATATTTTAATGGATGAATGTGTATTTACAGGTCTCATTAATGTCACGTCATTACTTAACTTGTCGTGTCATTACTAACATGGCACGTTAGCGTACTCGTTAAATTTAGTTAATGAAAAGTGACAGAAGAACCATATTAAGACGTAAAACAATCTAGGATGATCACATTAAAATTTTTTAACTACAATGGCTAAATTGATAATTTTCTCAAATCTCTTTATAGAAATGTTTGCTTAACTTTCTATTGAATTTGTTATTATTAGGCATTAGGCGGGATATATTATAGCTATATCACATAATAAAAAGGTTTTGAATTCTATCGTAATTTTGAATTGTATCATATGTCAAAAAAGATTTCTTAATGAATATATATCTTGATTAATCTTTCCGTCCAAACAGAAAATCCTTTTTGAATAATTTGCAACCTTTCAAATTTGATAACTTGAATGGTACATGCAGCTATAACATATTGCTTGAACTTATAAATAATGATATATTTTAACAATATTGAATACGATCACTTGAAGCGTTTAAATAATATATTCTAATTAGTTGAATCATTCAAGTAACCGTTGACACATCTCAAAACTCAAGTTAACTATGATAGTTTATAGAGTTTTAGGTAGTTATAAATTACTACGTTAAGTTTTAAAAATAAATTTTAAAAGGCTGAGTAGATATTGTTTGATGTGCAAAAAGTAGTTTAACATTAGTAAGAATAATAATCTTTACCACACTATTAGATTTTTTGCCAATATTTCTAATTATTTAGTATTCTATCAATTTTACCATTTTTATAGTTTAAATTAGTCTTTTGAAATTAGTGATAAAAAAATTTCTAATTTATTTTCTAATGTGATTTTTTATTTCCCTATATTTAAGGTAACTTCTTATCTTTCTATCTTTCTATTTAAAGTAATTTTTTTTAGTTGTTATTTTAAGGGTATAATCTTTCTTAGGAGTGTTCACGGTTCGGTTCGATCAGTTTTTTGGTACAAAACTAAACCGAAACAAAACTTCGATCCGACATTAAGATCGAACCGAACCGAGCTGTTCATGTCAAGATAATCGAACCGTTCAAGTCAAAATAATTGAGTCAAACCATGAATTACAGTTCGGTTCAGTTTGATGCTTCAGTTCGGTATTATTAATTAAAATTAATTTTTAAATGATATTATTGACAAAAATAATATAAAATCAAAGTTTTGTTTATGTTCGGTTCAATTTGATATGAAATTGTATATAAAAATAACAATATGAATTTAATGTTTCGATTCGGTTCGATTCGATTAAAAACTGAATATTTTTTAACCGAACCGATGTTATGGTTCGGCAGCTCTATCGAACCGAACCGAACCACAGTGTCTAAAGAACTGAGCATTTTTTGTTAGGTTCGGTCTGTTCAGGACACTTTTGAACACCCCTAATCTTTATTATTTGTTGTTGGCAGATTTTCGCCTGCCCCTATTTTTAATTTTTTCTTTGTCCCTTTAAAAAACAAAACTTAGGTGATTTAAATAATTTTATATTTAAGCGGAAATTAAATATAGAGATCGTGTATTTTATTTCTTTCTGAATTCTCAATGTGCATCACTTCAATTTAGACGGTTTTAATTGGGTTAATTACTGTAAAATCTATATGGAAGTATTACTTCTTTCCTTCTTTAGATAGTGCTCAACTTCTAAAGAATTTTGATATTTGTGGCTATATTTATTAGGTTTTACTATATTTATCTCATGAATATGTTTGTTAATATATAATGACATTTATATTCATGTTAATTGATATTGAGTTGGAGAAAAAATTTAAAAATTTTAACAAAATATAATCAATGTAAACATTCATTAACATGGATAATATGTATAGGTAAAATATAACGAAATAATATTCATATTAATACATAATTACAGAAAAGATAGGTACAATTCTTGGGAGAGTGTTTTAATTGCTTTGATTTTCCCATAATGTTTTCATTTTTTCCTTTTTTAAAGGGATGAGAATTTCTTTTTTCGTTGGGATCATTTATTAATGAATTCTTGAATATAAAATTTCACAGTTTGTTGGGTTATTAAACATAAAATAAAGGGAAAGCATCAAGGATTATTTGCATTAATATACCATTTTCATTTTTTTTAAGATTTTTATATCATTTTTCAAAAACTAAGAATTTTATACTATTAATTCATCATTATCAACATCAAGCATGGCAACTCTCTCTTTCATCATCATTTCATTTCCCTTCCCCATGCAAAGATCAATTAACCATGGTTGACAAATACTCACTCCCCCACTCTTAACTCTCATTTTCAAGCTTATGCTCTCTTTTTCTTCAACAAAAAATGTCTTATTCTTCTTCTTCGTCTCTTCTTCTTATGCTGCTTCTTCGTCATCTTTATCTTCTTCTTCTTTTATTCTTCGAGACCTTATGACCCATCATTTTAAACCAAGTGCTCTATTCTTTACTACTGTCATAATAAAATCAACTACTTGAAGGGTTCAAGTGGTTGTATCTGACTACTTGAACCCTTCAAGTAGTGATTTTGATTCTGAAAGTAAAAAAATATTACTTGAAAGGTTCAAACAGTTGTATCTAACTACTTGAACCCTTCAAATAAGAATTTTGATTCTGGAAGTAAAAAAAATAAATATTACTTGAATGGTTCAAGTAGTTGTATCTGACTACTTTGATCCCTTCAAATGGTGATTTTGATTCTGAAAAAAAAAATATTACTTGAAGGGTTCAAGTAATTGTATCTGACTACTTGAACCCTTCAAGTAGTGAGTTTGATTCTAGAAATTAAAAAAAAATTATTTGAAGGGTTTATCAAGTAGTCAGATTTAACTACTTGAACCCCTTCAAGTAGTTAGTTTGATTCATACAGTCAAATTTTCGAGTCTAGAAAATATTGTTTTAAGTACCTTCGAAAGCCCAGAGGTTGTTTCGGTCATATTTTTGAGCTTTTTCATAGGATTGAACAGGTTTTGGAAGATCGATGACTAGAAATCGTGCGCGATTCAACAGCTTTTGGTATTGTTAGGATTTTGTTGAGACTTCCACTACATTAAGTAGTAATTTTATACTACTTAAACCTTCAAGTAGTTTTTTTTCTCCTGAAGTTTATTGTCCATTAAACTCATCACTACTTGAAGGGTTCAAAGTAATTGTATCTGACTACTTGAACCTTTAAGTGATGATTTTGATTCTGAAAATAAAAAAATATTATTTGAAGGGTTCAAATAATTGTGTATGACTACTCAAGTAGTGAGTTTGATTCTGGATGTAAAAAAATATTATTTGAAGGGTTCAGTAGTAAGATTCAACTACTTGAACCCTTCAAATAGTCAGTTTGATTCATGTCGTCATAAACAACTACTTGAAACTTTGAAGTAGTTATAAACAATTACTTGAACCCTTCAAGTAGTTGTTTGGTGTATGAGTATTGACTGACAACAAAAGAATAATTACTTAAATGGTTCAAGCAGTCATGAAAAACTGCTTAAACCTTTCAAGCAAAAAAAGTTTGGTTGACAAATTAATAAATAGAATAAAAATAAAATATTATTAAATTGATTTAACATGTACAATGCGAAAAGAAAAAAAATGATGAGAGAAGAAAGATATTATAAATGATGATGTGAAATTGGTGAACCAGAGGTATAAATTTTCTTATTTTAAAAAAATATACAAATCTTTATTTAAAATAAAAGTTGTCCTAAAAACTCAAGCATCAGAATCTGAAAAGTTGTCCTCCGCTGGTGGGGGTTGTTTTTCTTTCTTTCTCTTGTAACCTTCTCGTCCACACTTCCCTTCCTCTTCTTTCTTAATTTTTTACCCCTTTTTTTTCCTGTTTCTTTTTCTTTGCGTTTGTTATCTCTTGATTACTTTTGGCTGTGCCCTTTTAACATGGAGAATAGTTTAGAGGAGGTAGTGGAAAAGTTTTCACTTTCTGGTGAGGAAGCCTCCGCAGTGGAGATTGAAGAACAATTCAATTCAGTGGCTATAGAGGCGAGCAAGTTAAGTCTTCTTGGCAAGCTTCTGACTGTCAAGAAATTTAATAAGGCTGGATTGAGGTAAAACCTAATCCGTGCGTGGGGTGTAGAGGATGATATTAAATTCGTTGAGGTTGAATATAATTTATTTCAAATTTTCTTTCAACATGAGGGTTCATTGATTTTTGTACTGGTGAATGGCCCCTGGCTTTTTGATGATCATCGTTTTGTCCTCCAACAATGGGAGCAAGGAATGAATCCGAAGCTTTTAAGGTTTGCTTATTGTCCTTTCTGGCTCCAAGTGCACGGGTTGCGGCTGGAATGCAGGGGTAAAAATGTAGGCTCTGTGATAGGCCAGAGAATCGGCAAGGTAAGGGATGTGGAGGAGGGCTTCCTGAGAGATGGGATTGAGCAGAAGAGATTTATCAGATTGAGAATTGAAGTGGAACTCTCCAAACCTTTACTAAGAGGCGTGGTGCTAAATAACGCTGGATCAAAAGGCTGGGTTTGGTTCAAGTATGAACGTCTCCCTAAATTCTGTTATTATTGTTGAAGGTTGGGGCATGAGGAGAATCACTGTGGAGAAAAGGTTGCTGATCGTAAAAATGGTGGAAGCAGAGATCGGAAAGTTGGTGATTGGCTGAGAGCCCACCCATCAATGGCGCGGAAGAAAAACAATGGTACAAATTATGAGCAGGTCCGATCGGAATCTGTTGACGGGGAGAAATCAAGGGCATCACCGGGGCACTCTGTGAAGAGCCAGAGGGGGTTACGCGAAGCTGATGACGATGAGGACGGTGGTAACAGCCAGGCGGTGGCCGATGTGCAGTCGGAAGGAAATTCCATGATTGATGGGTGTAATTTTAGGGAGAATAATGAGGATATTCTTTCCAAATCGAATTTCGGTTCAGATATGGATAATGCTGGTGATAAAGAGGTGAATGGTGATATTCTGGGAAATAAGGAGCAATTATCGCCGATTAATGGGGAGAAAGGGAATTTAAACGGAGAGGGTGCGGTGCAAAGGGGATGGATAACACAATGCTAGTCGACGTGATGGTGGAGGTGGTAGTGGGACAAATGGGCTTGATGGGTGTGCATGACATATTGGACCTCAAGATCCCTTCATGCTTGGGCCAATTATTTCCAGGCTATCAAATAAAAAGGCTGCCAAAGGTTTTAAAGGAAAAAAGCCCAGTAAAGGGTTACCTTGTAAGGAGATTTCGGGAAACAAGAGATCTTTTAGTATTGTTGTAATTTCTGAACCCAATAATATGTACTGCCAGGAGGAACAGAAGAAGAGGAAGGTGGAGGATAACTCAAAAAAAATGGGTGGGGATACCAGCCTAGAATGACCCAAAATGATCCAAAATGAAGCTCATTTTTTAGAAATGTCAGGGTGCTCCCCTCTAATAATCTGTGGTCTTAAGAGGCTCATACGGTCTCACTCCCTAGATGTGATTGTTTTAGTTGAAACTAAGAATAAATCGGTGTATGGAAAAAATTTGGTGTAAAATTAGCGGTTGATCCTACTAGATTGAGTGGTGGTTTGGTTATGTTCTGGAATGATGATAATGCGGTGAATATTGCTAAATATGAACATTTTTTCATTGAAGTTGTGGCTAATGACGGTACTAATAATTCTACATGGAGGCACTTTGGTATTTATGCTAGCACTAATGATGAGGAGAGACGTAGGCAACTTTCTGTGTTAAGGGAAAAGGTATCTTCAATCAAGCTTGTTTTTTAGTGGGTGACTTTAATGCTCTATCATCTAGCTCGGAGAAATGGGGTGGTAATTTGGTGGATTGGCATTATGTGAATATCTTTAATGACTTTATCCATTACAGTGGGCTGGATTTGGGTTTCTCTGGGCTGGAATATACATGGACAAACAAGAGGGGTGAACATGAATTGGTAAAAGAAAGGTTGGACAGATGCTTAGGAAGCTCGGATTGTGCGGCTAATTTATATGAGGATGTTAAGCCAGCCCATATTTCAATTGTTAGGTGCACCATGTTGCCTTATTAATCAACACGAGCCGATTGTTTGATGATTGGAAGCCTATATTTAGATATGATGGGAGGTGGGCCAAGTTTGAAAATTGTAAAAAGACCATTGAAAAAACATGGTCTTCTTCGGGGAGGAGTTCTCAACCTGTCTCCATCTCTTCAAAAGCTAGATATAGTGAAAAGGTAAGTTCTTCAGTGGTGCAAAAATGATGTAAATGATGTATGGGGAGGAAGAGTACAACCCTGAGAGATGTCGTGAGATTGAACTGAAATTGGGACAGCCGCTGCAAGAGGAGGAATGCTACTGGAGGGATCGAGCTAGGGCAGATTGACTCAGGTCAAGTGATTAGAAAATACCAAGCATTTTCACTTTAAAGTTCAAACTCGGAGAATGAACAATTGGATTCACGGGATTTTTAATGCTCGAGGGGGATGGGTCTCAAATCATTCAGAAATGAAGGGAGTGGCATTCAATACTTTTCTGAACTACTCAAGTCATCAAACCATAAGATCTTGAGGATGTGGTTAATCTGTTATCGACAAGGGTTTCTGAGGATGATCGAGTTCTCCTTGATCGGCCTTTGTCCATGGAGGAGTTTGAGGAGGCGCTTAAGGATATCAAAGCACCAGGATCAGATGGTTCTAATTCAAGTTTCTACCATCAATTCAAAGAACTTGTTTATAAAGATTTGTTTGACATGCGTGTAATTTTTTTTATGAGTCTATACTACCCCCTGATCTGAATGGAACACTTATTGTTCTAATTCCCAAAATTCAAAACCCTAGAGCTATGACTGATTTTAGACCCACTAGCCTTTGTAATGTGCCTTATAAAATTATATCAAAAATTCTGGCTGATCAGTTAAGAGGAGTGATGGACAAAATTATTAATTCGGCTTACGGTGCATTTATCCCTGGTAGATTCATTGGAGATAAGATTTTAATGACCCATGAGGTCCTGCATTCTCTGAGAACTAGGTCCATAAAGGGAGGATGAAGGCTGCTATTAAGCTGGCATTGTCTAAGGCCGATAGGATTGAATGAGATTTTATTATCAAAGTGCAGAGGAAAATGGCTTTTTTTAGAAATGATGCAATATGTTTTTTAATTTTATATCCATTGTTTCATTTAAGACTCTGTTTAATAAGGATAAGACGAATAGTATAATCCTTGAAAGAGGATTGAGATAGGGGGATTCGCTGTCTCCGTTTATCTTTATTATTTGTGCAAAAGCTTTCTTGGTGTTACTCTTGGATGCTGAAGCCTCAGGTCATATCCATGGCTTTAAACCATCGGTTATGTGTCCTTCCTCATCACACCTATTCTTTGTTGATGATTCTATATTATTTTGTTAAGCTATAAAATTTGATTTTTCTGCAATACCATCGATTCTTTCTCGCTATTTCAATGTGTCTAGTCAGCTGGTCAATTTTGGTAAAAGTGGTAATGTTCCGATTAATAAAAGGAATGATCTGGCGAGTATGCTTCAAATGCAACAGGGCGATGGTATGGGCAAATACCTTAGGCTGGAGTCAAATTTTGGACTATCCAAGAGGATTTTGTTTAATGATGTGAAGGATAAGGTAATGGCTAAGCTAAATTGATGGGCTGAGAAGTTCTTGTCTGCAGCTGGACAGAGGTTCTTATTAAGGCAATAGCCCTGGCGATATAGTGCTATGCTATGTCTTGCTTCAAGTATCCCACCACTTTGCTTGATGATATTTGTATTCGACTAGCTAAGTATTTGTGGTCTTCTACATCAAATAAAGGGGGTATTACTTGAAAGTCATGGAAAAACTTAACTTCCCCTAAAGGTTCGGGTGGAATGGCTTTTTGAGATTTGAACTGCTTTAATTATGCTAAACTGGCCAAACAAGGATGGAGGATCTTACCTAATCTAGAATCTCTTATCGTTTAATTTCTTAAAGCTAAATACTTTTAAGATGGGTGCTTTCTTGATGCTAAGTTGGGAAGTAAATACATCTTGGGAGTGGCAGAGTATTTTAGAATGGAGAAAAGTTCTACTTAATGGTACTCGGTGGAGAGTTCGAAATAGTGACTCTATTAACATATGGATGGACTATTGGATCCCTAGACCGCATCATTTTAGGGTCTTATCCCCTCCCAACCCAAGTCTTAATTTAGTGAAGGATTTGATAAATGAGGATGGCGGTTGGAACATGGAGCTCTTGGATCAAATTTTCCTTATGGAAAATTTGATAGAGATCCAGAAAATTCCTATTAGCTGATTTGGATGCAATGATTCACTTATATGGCACTATACAGAGGCGGCTCTTATGTTGTGATGTCTGGGTATAAGGTAGCAATGAGCCTGTCATCCAACGACGAGCTTGGCAGATCTGCACAGGGAGAACCTAGAATTGAAATGAGCAGGGATACAACCTAGAAAAGTCTTTGGAGTATGAACATCCCTCCTAAATTCAAGGATTTCCTTTGGAGGTGTTCAAGGAATTTTTTGGCGGTGAAAAAAAATTTACGGTCTAAAGGTGTGAACATTAATGTTGTTTGCTCGTTATGTAAAAAAGATGATGAAACTTTTGTTCATTTATTTTTTAAATGTGAATTTGCTCGGGTTTTTTGGTTTCGTAGTCCCATTGGTCTTAATACTAGTTGTATTGTGGGGTTGGATTTTCTGAGTATATGGGACAACTTGGGCAATCAATAAAGTTGAACATTTCTCAACTCATCTTTCAATGGATGGCTTGCGGTATTTAGAGAATATGAAAGCGTAGGAATTTCAAATGTTTCAAAGATACAAACCAGGACCCTTTAGAGGCTACTAGACTTACGTAATGCCAGCTGATTGAATATCTCAATACCAAAAGGGATATTAAGGTGAATTATCAAGGGCCTCATGTCTGTTCCTCTGTCCCAAAGTCTATAAAAACGAACAAGTGGATACTCATGGTGGATGCATCATAGAATAATGATAGTGACGGGTTGGGTAGGGTCCTGTTAGACCCAGGGGGTGCGGTCTATTACATGGGCTATAAAAAATTGGACTATGTCTCTAGTGTGGTATCTGCTGAAGCTTGGCCTATTATATGGGGTTTGGAAGCGTGTCGTTTGGACGAGGAGTCTTCTTTATGTGTTTACTCGGATTGCATGTAAGTCATCTCTTATTTGCAAGATTCGACTTCTCATTGTGGTCGTATCCAACCTATTGTGTCTGATATTTTTGCTTTATGCTCTAATTATGACAGCATTTCCTTCTGTCATATCTCTAGGAGGTTTAATGGCCTAGCTAATCATCTTGCTAGCCTTGATTTCCATAGTGAAAATTGTAATTGGTATGATGCCCTACCTTATTGGGTATAAAAAAAACTTGTAATTCTTTTTTGCTAAGGAAATTTGATTGACAAAAAATGGACATAAAATAAAGGGTGGGTAGATAAGGTTTATTAAGATTACCATAATTGATATTTTAAAAAGTGACAAAAATATAATGTTTTAGAAATCTTGACAAAAAACTAATTAGATCCTAAAATAGTATTAGATAGCTAATTATCCTTATGTACTAATTTGAGCACATAGATTATTGAGAAAACTACACAATGGATGGTTTGACCCATGTGAATAAGACAAAATACGTAGGAACTATTGATGAGTTTTCCACGAAAAATCATGAGATGCGCGCAGTCTTTAGGGTGTGCATGGGATGGGACATGATGATTTTTCGGTCTCGTTCCGTCCCGTGTTAAGGAGAAAAATTGAACAAGACGGGGCGAGACGCGATTCAAGATAGGGCAAGACAGGTATTTTGGGTAAAAAATTTAAGGGTTAAAATTTAAAATTGGTTTAAAATTTAAAAGATTAAAATGTTAAAAATTAAAAATAAAAATATCAAGGGTTAAAATTAAAAAAACAAAAATTTTAGGCTATTTGTAAGGAAATACCCGGGATGGGACGGGACATATATATACACTTATCCAAATCCAATGTATTTTATATTTTATTAANAATTTTAATTCTTTTATTATTTCAGTGTTTGAATATTTTAATTCTTTTATTTCATTTTTAATATTTTTTAATTCTTTTTGAAGTTCTTGAAGAGTAACCCATTTTTCATTCTTTTTAATTTTGTGAATTTTTCAAGGGTTTGTATAAGGCTATCAATATTATTATTATTATACTTAGAATTTTCTTTCTTTTGGATTATCTTTCTAAGTCTTTCAAGGTAATATTATTTTAATTCAAGATTTTAAATTCTACTAATTAAATCTAATAAAAGATTTTATTATTTTAAAAATAGAAAATTTAATTAAAAACATGAGTCTAGTGAACTAGGAGAATCTAGTAAATCCTCAATATCAGATAATGAGATTGAAGAATCTGTTGTCAACATACAAGATGATGACAACTTCCTTCAAATCCTTAATCACATTAAACTTAAGAAATGACACATAATGGTCGAGATTATTATCCAAAACTTTGACTTCACCTCTATGGCTCTTATTGATTCATGAATTGATATAAATTATATGCATGAATGATTTGTTCCTACCAAGTACTTCTAGAAGATAAAAGAATCTTTATCCTCAGCTAATGGTACTCGAATGCATATCAATTACGAAATTTTTAAAGTCCACATGTGCCAAGACAATGTCTGTTTAAAGACATCATTTGTCTTATAAAAATATTGCAAACAAAATTATCCTAGGATTGTCATTTTTTCTCGATTGTATCATTTGACAACATAGTATGATGTGATCATTACATATCCTATAGATAAACCTGTCAAATTCAAATTTCTTTATTTGAATCACAATGAGAAATTGAAAATTTTAAAATAAAATTCTATTTATAAAACTGTGAATTTAATTTCTTGTAAGGAAAAATAATTATGTTTTCTTCAAGAAGAAATGAAATTCAAAAGAATTGAAAAACAACTTCAAAATCCTGCTTTTAAAAAATAAATTAAAATTTTTGAAGAGAAAATTTCTAAAGAATCGTGTGCTGACATTCCTAATGCATTATGGCATAAGAAGCATTACATTGCCCGTTTGTCTTATATTAAGGTATTTGATGAAAATAATATCCCTACAAAGGCACGACCAATCCAGATGAATTCTGAAATACTTGAATTCTCTAAGAAGAAAGTTACAGACTTCTTAATAAAAATATTATTAGAAGAAGTAAATCTCCACGGTCATGTTCTGCCTTTTATGTCTAAAAGGCAAGTGAAATTGAACGAGTAGTTCCTAGATTGCTTATTAATCACAAACTCCCTAATAATATTTTGAAATTGATCAAATATCTTATACCAAACAAAAGGGTCTTGATCAACAGACTTGGAGATATTGTTGTATTCTACAAGTTTGACATGAAATATGAATTTCGGTAAATCCAAATAAATGAAAATGAGAAGTACAAAACCACATTCGTAACTCTATTTGGACATTATGAATGGAATGTAATGCCTTTTGATCTAAAGAATGCTCCTAGTGAATTTCAGAATATAATGAATGAAAATTTCAACCAATTTACTAATTTCTCAATTGTTTATATTAATGATGTTCTTATTTTTTCTAAATCACTTTATCAACATTAGAAACACCTTGAATTATTTTTCAAAATAATAAAATAAAGTGTTTTAGTAATCCCTGCAAGTAAAATCAAATTATTTCAGTCCAGAGTCAGATTTCTTGGATTTGAGATTTACCATTCTATTATCAAACCAATTGACCTTGTCATACAATTTGCAGATAAATTTTCCAATGAAACCATTGATAAAATCCAATTAGAATGACTTTTAGGATCATTTAATTACATATTTGATTTCTATTACAATCTAAGAATTGATTGCAAGCCCCTTTTTGAAAGACTTAAGAAAAATCCTCCTCCACGGACAACTGCCCATACCAATTTAATTAAGAAAATTAAAACTCATGTTAAGGCATTTTCTTGTCTTGGCAGCCCTTATAATAATTCTTTTAAAATTATCCAAATTGATGTCTCTGAACTTGGATATAGAGTTATCTTATTACAAAAAATCTCTTCAGAAGCACCTGAATAAATTGTCAGGTTTACATTTGAAACTTGGACTCAATCTCAAATTAATTATAGTACTATCAAGAAAGAAATCTTAGTTATTGTGTTATGTATTCAAAAATTTCAAGATGATTTATTAAATAAAAAAATTCTTTTAAAATTGACTATAAGTCTGCAAAACATATTTTGAAAAAAGATGTCAAGAATATTGCAAAATTATGTATGGTACTGTATTCACTGTAGACCTACT